>VMDR010004734.1:0-57297 GCA_007922815.1 Macrotus californicus
ATATGACCCATGGACATGAACTAAAGAGGGGGAGTGTGGGGGTAAGGGGTGTGCAGGGAGGGGGGTGGGGGGAGGAGATGGGACAACTGTAATAGTATAATCAATAAAATATATTAAAAAAATAAAATAAAATGCAAAGTCAAAAAAAAAAAAATAAAGCATGGCGAACCATCCACTCCCTCTCCTGAGCTGCTCTGGGGCCACTCTGCAGCATCTGTAATGGTTAGCTAACTTCTACCCGACTACTTCTAATGAAAGGTCCTTGTACAAATATTTGCTGACATGTCGTTGCCCAGGTGAGAGGAAACTGCAAACAAAACCACCCAGGGATACAGTAAACTACGTGTTATGATGGTGATATGTGTAAGTGCCAAGGGGTCTGTCCATAGGAAGGCCACCAAACCCAGTTCTTGTCATCAATGAAGCTTTCCCAGAGGAATTTCTAGCAGTGTTCAGGCGTAAAACGTAGGAAGACAAAGCAAAGGAGACAAGGGGACAAGGAAAATTGAGATGGAGAAAAAGTGTGACCCAAGGCTCCTGCTTGCTGGGAGCTGCAAATCATTGAACAGGGCTGGAGCACAGAGTGTGGAACCGGAATCGTTAAGAGATGCAACAAGAGAAATAAGCAAAGTTCAGATAATGAGAACCATCTTTGTTAGTTTTTTGTCTCTAAGTTACAAATTAGCACAAATTTAATAGCTTAAGATAACATGATTTATTATCTTATAGTTCTAAAAGTCAAAAGTCCACAAAGAGACTTATGAGGAGAAAATCAAGGTGTTGACAAGGCTGTGTTCTTTCTGATGAGTCCGGGGAGAATCTCTTTTCCAGCCTTCTCCCACTCCAAGCGGCTGCCTGCATTTCTTTGTGTGGTGCTCTCCTCCACATGCAAGGCATATCACTCTGACTCTGCTCTGTCTCCTTGTCCAGTTCTCTGCCTCCCACTTAACCAGACCCTTGTGATGCCAGCCCACCAGGATAATCTTCCCATCTCAATATCCTTAATTCGGTCAACATTTACAAGGTACCTTTTGCTACGCAAGGTAACATATTCACAGGTTCTGGAGATTAGAATGTAGACATCTTGGAGAGGGGAGTGGGTGACGGGCATTATTTTGTCTATTGTAGAATCTTAAGAATTTACTCTTTACCTTAAATATAATGGGAAGTGCCCTGACTGGTATAGCTCAATGGGTGGGGCATTATCCTGCAAAGTGAAAGGTCACTGGTTCGATTCCAGTCAGGGCACATGCCTGGGTTGCGGGTTGTCCCCAGTTGGGGCTCATGCGAGAAGCAACCAGTTAATGTTTCTCTCTCACACTGTGTTCTTCACATTGATGTTCCCCTCCCTCTCTTTCTTTCTCTCTCTCCTTGTCTCTAAAAATGAATACAATAAAATCTTTTAAAAATATAATGGGAAGTGATGGGAAGACTTTAAGGAGACTAGGTTCACGCCAAGACTGAGGTTTACAAACTACTGTTTTAGATGCAGTGGATGAGGGACAAAGGGTGTGGGACAGGACCACAGGCGTGGGAACTAGTCCAGAAGCTTCTTCAGCCAATCAGACATAAAGGATGACAGCCTAAACTAATATAATGGCAGTCAGGGATGAAGATAAGTGACCAGATTACAGTGACATTAAGACAGCGATGGATTGATTATGGGCATGACCTTGCAGTTTACAAAGAATATGTATTTGGTCTGCATTCTTGGTCCTGGCACAGAGCTCCCCAAGCCCTTGGAATTTCTTAAGCAACAGGAGTAATGAGAGCATTTTGTGGACACAGTGTTTGGTCTTTGGTCCTTGGTTCCTGAAATAGCTCCAGGGCCATAAAGGTGATGGGAGTGTCTTGTTATTCATAATAAGCCCCTTTCAACCACACCTGAGTTTATGAGCTGCATCTCCAATGGCCAATGATTTAATCACCCATGTCTACGTAATGAAGCCTCCACGAAAACCCAAAAGGACGGGTTTGGAGATCCCAGGTTGGTGAACACGCAACGGTTCTGGGGAAGGGGCTTGCACAGAGGCAGCATGGCAGCTCTGCTCCTTCCTTATTATCTGTCCTGTACATCTCTTCCATTTGGCCATTTCTGAGTTCTATTCTTGTATAATAAACTTTTTAAAATTATATTTAGTTATTTTTAGAGAGAGGGGAAAGGAAGGAGAAAGAGAGAGAGAGAAACATCAATGTGTGTTTGCCTTTCATGTACCCCCCACCCAGGGACCGGGGCCACAACCCAGGTGTGTGCTCTGAGTGGGAATCGAACTGGTGACAGTTTGGTTAGCAGTCCTGTGCCAAATCCACTGAGCTTCACCAGCCAGGGCTATAATAAACTTTTAGTAATATTTTATAATAAGCAGGTAACATAGTAACTGAACTGTTTTTCTGAATTTTGTGAGCCACTCTTGCAAATGAATCAAACCCAAGGAAAGGGTTGTGGGACCATCCAATGTACAGCTGATTGTTCAGAAGCACAAATGACAAAGTGAGCTGGGGATTGGCACCTACAGTTTGTGTGTGTGTGTGTGTGTGTGTGTGTGTGTGTGTGTGTGTGTGTGTGTGAAGTCTTGTAGGACTGAGTCCTTAACCTGTGGGATCTGGTGCTATCTCCAGGTGGGTGGTATCAAAACTGAGTTAATTGCTTGTTGGTTTTGGAAAAAGCCCCAGTGGAGTAAGGAGAAGGCAGGACTCAGGGATGACCTCCTGAGGGCCACTGTGTGAAAGGTGTCTCCACTGTTTCCCTGTTTATTACCCAGGCCACAGCTGGTGTAACAAGGATCCGAATATGTGGCTTAACCACACTGAATTTTAACCAGACAGGAAGTTCTTCCGTGGTCAATAGTTCAAGCAGGCCAAGGCTGAGAAAAGGGTGCTGGGTGCGGGTATTGGGAACTCAATCTCCTTTCATCTTGTCTGTCTGTCAGTTTTAGGTTTGTCCACAGACCAGAGAAGGTCCATCTAGCTGCCTGTCCTAGCTGTAGCTCGGGAGAGAAGAAGAGGATGAGGGCACATTGTTTTCCTTCTAAGGGCACCAGCAAGCCTGGCACATGTCATTTCTGTTTATATCCCATGGATCCTGCTTCCACAGTCTACCACAGAACGAGGAGAAAACGTAATCTTCAGCTGGACAGTTAGAAGTACAGTTTAAACCGCTATTACACAAATCGCAATGAGAGGGTGGATGCTGAAGAGCCCAGGGCAGCCTCTGGCCCCACTGTTAGTGGGCCCGGGTGTGGGGAGCTCTGTGACCACTGCCCTCACTCTGCCCTCGACACTTCCCACTGGTCCCGTCAGTGCCTCTGGAGCCAGTAGCGTGAATCCGTCCCATTTTTCTACACGGAAGCCCTGCAAATACGTGAAGAGAGTTGTAACTTCCCTCTAAGAAATTTTCAAGCTAAAAATCTTAATTTTTTCCAACCATTTCTCGCATGACATGTTTTCCGAGTTCTCATTCCCTAGACTCTTGTGTGTTTTGTTTTTCTTAAAATGTGAAACCAGAGTAGGGTGCAATGTGAATAATCTAAGACGATTGTCTTTCCTGTTCTGGAACATATATTTCAATTAAGATTTAAGGTTTAATGACTGAATTATACTACTGACATGTGAGGTTTTAGATCAGTGAAAGAATTCACTCTTTGGCTCTCAGACTTAGGCCAAGTTAGTTCTCCATCTTATATTTAAGCAACTGATTTAGTGAACTTAAATGTGCTACGTATACATTTATCCCTGTTACTTTTCATCTCACTACTTTACGCCTAAGGTTCGAGCATGTCAGTAGGATTCACCACCTAATCTGTTAGTACCTATAACTTTCAGCACAGATTACAAAGTTAAGCCAATGAAAAAACAATATAATTACTAACTCTAGGAAAAACAAAAAGTTGCACAACAAAGGAAACCATAAAGTATGCCACTCTTGGCTCCTCGTAGTGCTCCACTACGTGAGGAGTGGTGATGGATGTCCTTTATACAGCTATACCACTGTGAGTACCGGATACAACAGATTTAACAAGAGCCGAGATTAGCAAGTAAAAGAGGTGGAAAGAAACGAGTATAAGCACATAAATTCCTTACTTCTAAAGTGGAAAGATGAACAGATATTACCAGAAATTGGTGACTCAAGATATACTAGTATACCCGAATTACAAGTATAGAAATAAATATCAAAGGAAACAGCTTACAATTTGAAAGTAAACACATCTGAGGAAGGGGCTATGGAAGAAAGCAGGAGAGAGCCCTTTTTCTTCTGTCCACTCAGTATCACTTGGCTTTTTTCTTGTTACAGTGTGTATTTATTACTTGATTTAAAATAAACATTAATGTAAAAAGAAACATGGTTTAACTTGAGCTGTTCAGTAAGCCCCCGTTCAGGAGTCCTCCAGTTAGTTACCTTTTATGCGTCATCACCTAGCATTGCAGGACAAGGACGGGACGTGCCGTGTTTTTAGTGTTTGGCGCGGGGTTTTGACTGGGTCAGACAGACAAATTCAGTCACCCCTCTGGCGTCCTGCTGTTATGGAGTGAAGGTCAATGCTATTTATTCAGCACTTTTGCTCCAGCATTAATGTTCCTCTCAGAATATGGCTCTAATTTTGTGAAATGACTTAATTTTTGTTCTAGGTTTTAAAAACCATCATTTCTGCCAGTTTGCTTCTAAAATATCAGAAATTTGAACGAGAAGTAGTTTAGATCCAATTCCCTCAATTGCTTTAGCTCAGGGGAAAAACTCACTTTCCTGGTCAGAAATTTATTGTCTCTTATTTCCCCTAAAAATGATGTATTGCATTATAAGACCCAACTGATAGAAACCTTAGTGATCACCTAATCCAGACTCTTCATCTGGCACCCAAGTAAACTGAGGCAGTGAGAAAGGTCAGAATGATATCAGGTGGTAATGATGCTGAAGGAACCATTTTTTCCAATGAACCCATTTTCTACCTACCTATTCCTATGTCAGTGCTCCGGCTTTTGGCTCAGGTTGTGGGTCTGGACCCCATCGTTTGATTCGCTCCACCTGCTATGGGTGCCTAATTAGTATTCATTATTTTGTAAATACTTACTTGACTTTTCCACTGTGTGCAAGCCAGCAGGTTAAGTAATAAGCCTAATTCTCCCTTTTGAGAAAGAGAACATAGGGGTTTGTTTAAGACCTGGGAGTGTTCAATCCTTTGCTGCTCTTTGCAGGGTGTACAAATGCTCTATGTGCCCAGGCAAGGACTGAGGTGCTCATAGTAATTAATATGTACCTGCACTCCAGCCCCTGGGGAGAAGGGTAGCACTCCTTCAAAAGAACAATGGGCAATTGCCCCCTATATGAACAGCTTGTTTAAGGCAGGTTTGCTGTAGGTTGTGTGGGAGGGTGAATGTTGCACCAAGCACCAGTCACATGGAGATAAGTGTGTGTTCTTGGATTGCTGTAGCTCTGTGTGAGTGTGCATGCCTGTGGGGCAGGGCCAGCTGCCTGATGTGAAACCTCTCCCAGTCATCCCCATACAAAGAGGTGAAAGTGGGACATGAAGACAGTAACGCATTGGATAATGTGGAAAGTTCAAATCAACTCCTGCTCAGATGTTTCTCTTGCGGTCATTACTGTATTAGGGGGACACATCATGGAAAGAACACCTGCTGTGGAATCAGACAGACCTGGGTTCAAATCCTACTCCACACCCTGACCCAGTGGCACTGCATAGGCCACCACGTAAGGGCTCTTAGCTGCAGTCTCCCCTTCTGTGATACATGTCGTGTGGAAGCTCTGAAAACACAGCAAGAATCCAGCTGATGGGCAAGGTCAAGTTATGTTTGTGGAATGTTGCAGGACTCAACGGGAAACTTGCAGGCTGGGAAACGTCACTGAGATCACTTGAAATTTGTTTTGAAGAAACTATCTTTTTCCTAATTCTGTTGGTCAGCTCTTGCACCTGAGCAGCTTGCAGACTCAGCCCAGATTTCTGGCAGGGCCCTCTGAGTAGTCAGTGGCAGTGAGAGATGATGTTCCATTTTATCATCTATCCCGGGGGTTCTGGGAGCTCTATCCAGTGAACAAATGAACCCTTGCTGCCATGAGCAGGGGACCAGGAGGAGGTCAGTACTCTCTCTGCCTCTGAAGTACTTTTTGATCATCTCTAACTGGTCTTTATCCTAAGCCAAATAGGTGTACAGCATTGTTTAGCACACATCGCTCACGCAGGTTAGTTTACCCTCACCACAAGTGGGCAGAGCCCAGGAAGTAGAAAGAAGACTGAGGACTCCCAGGCAGAGAGAGAAATGCAGACTTGTTCTAAGGTCAGGGAAGGGTCCAGAAACGCTGGAGGACAAGGAAAGTTGCCGTTTAACTGGTTAAAATTGAAACTGTTCTGAACTTTCCTAAGACTTGGACATGGAAAGAGAAAGAAATCAGACATTTCTCCAGAGCCTGTCTGTAAGAGGAAGCTTGAATGACAGTTCAGCTTATCTACACTGAGGCTGTCTTTCAAGGCCCATGCAGATGCCGCTGCTTCTGGGATCCCACGTTATTACTGTGCTACAGTTACTTGTGCAACAGGGATACCCACTGCTCGCATCCCCAGCTCAGAGTGCAATAACACGCCCTAGTTCAGCACCGAGAACAATGGTTGTTTCCCTCTAGTGTTCATTGGGGGCCTGGGGAATTGCGGGCAGAGGGTTTGCAGGTGAGTACTGGAAGCACGGACAGGGCCAGCTCCACTCAGGCCCCAATGAAGGGCTTACAGGCTGAGGTCCTGTGGTTCATCCTAGCTCTGAGATTCGCACAGAACACTCACAAATTTTACTTCTCACTGTGCCTTTCCTTGGGGTCCACTGCCCCTGGGACTCTGGACCATTGTCTAACGGGTCTGACTCTCAGGGATAGACATCGTGGGTTCAGGACCACCTTTCCCTATCTCCTTTTCAGTTTTCCACCCATTCCCTTTTTTTGCCTCATGTCAAAAGTCCTTATCTTCTTATTCACTTCTTTTTTTAACCATTAAAGGGCTTAATGGTTCCCCTAAAGAGTTAATCATTGATGGCAGACCAGAATGTTTGGGTAGGGAGGGCCCAATTTCTGGAAACACAGTTGATTTCTTTCCAGAGTAAACAAGTTTCCAACACTTTCAGGTGAGTCATCATCTACCAGGAATGGATAAAGGGACTTTTTGCTACAGCAATAAAATATAAACAAAATAGAAATAGATAAAAGAACCACCATAAAATAGGTTCTTATTGGGACACCCTGCAAGCAAAGGCTTTGGTAGGTAACCCTGTATACCTTTACATAGACTAAACACCTCCCATCTCCTGTGAGAAGAGGACAGAGAAATGTGTCCTTATTTTTTCTACCCCATGTCACTTAACATTGTGCCTTGTACCTAATAAATACTCAATAAATATCTGAAGGCCCCTCTCATGTCTTTATTGCTGCTTTTCCCACCCTTCGTTCCATACTATGGTTTTAAGTCCCTGCACTGTTTGTCACCATCCCTGACATATTCTCCTGCATCCACAGATTCCACAAGTGAGGGCCATGGAAGAAGGTTAAACATTTCAGCTATGTTCTCACCTGTCCAGAGCCTGTACTCTAGTAAGGCCATAACATTAAAGCTTCTCTGTAGAGATTGATACCACCCCCTTAATCTGTACTTTCATGGTCAATCGATTATAAACCCACCTAAGTATTGGCTTTAATTCATATTTTGCTATCTTGAACACATGGGAATCATAGGAGATTTGATAAATGCTACTGAAGTTCTGAAATACTCTGTCATTATAATTCCTTAGTCTACTAGAATAATGTATTGAGTGGGATATTGAGATCTGTCCAGAAAGAACCCAGCCATGCAGTATGAAAACCAGACATTTACTGATGAAGATACAAGATACAAGAAGCATTGTACATGGGACAATGATGCCTCTGTCCCATTCAAAGTGGGCACCTTGGGACCTCACACAGTTCTCCTAATAGCCATTAGCTGCTCCATCATATTTTTCTGAATCTCATTGACTATCTGAAATCTCTTCTCTTTCGAAGGTGGTTTTAGTTTTGGGAAAAGCCAGAAGTCCCAGGGCACCAAATCTGGCCTGTAGGGGGGATGAGTCACCTGGGTGACTTGATGCTTCACCAGAAAACTCTGTGTGAGAGGTGATGCATGAGTGGGCGTGTTGTCGTGATGAAGCTGCAAATCACCAGTTGCCCACAGATGTGGCCTTCTGAATCATCTGAATACTTTCTGTGGAGGAATGTTCAAGCTTAATGCAAAATTTGATACAGATTTGTTACTCTACTCGCTCAGTCATTTTGAATGTGACAGCCACACAGTACACATGTGCACTCAGCAGCATCTCCCGCCCCTAATCACTAGCACAGTGACGTCGTCATTGTTCACACATGTGCACTCCAGTCCACTGTCCTTGGCTGCCAGGTTACATCAATGTCACGCAAAACGTTCTCATTATATTAGCAATGTTAATATAACGGACAGACCTCGTAATTCTGTCTGCCTAACTTAAACAAGACAGAAGTGTATTTTCCTCTCGTGCAAAAGTCTAAACTGGCAGGCTGGCTTCATCCCCAGAAATTATGGATGTCAGAGACTTAGGCTCTTGTTGCTGAACCACACCTACACACTTCCCTCATCTGCATGGTCCAGAACAACTCATTCTCATCTTAGCAAATAACATGCACCCACATTTTGGAAAGTGTGTCCTTCACTTTTGCTCATGTCCACTGTCAGGCCTTGTTCACATGTCCTAAACCTAGCTGCAAGTGAGGCTGGGAAATTTAGTTTTTAGTTTTGGTAGCTTGAGTAGTCTGAATAATGCCCCTTCCCTTGCACAGTACCCATGTCCTAATCCCTGCAACCTGTGAATGTGTTACCTCATGTAGCAAGAGGATGCTTCAGAGGTGGTTAAGTTAAGGATCTTGGGGTGAGATTATTCTTATGATTTAGGTGAGTCCCACATAATCACAAAGGTCCTTATAAGAGTGAAGCAGGAGAAACAGAGGCAGAGGATGGAAGCAGAGGTCATTGATAAAGAGGGAGAGGTCCATTTCCAGGTGCCATGCTGGTGGCTTTGATAATGAAGGAAAGGACAGCAAGCCAAAGAAATAGGCAGTCTCTACAGAAGCCAGGAAGGCTCGGAAACAGGTATTCTTTTAGTGTCCCCAAAGGAAATGCAGCCCTGGTGATCCATTTGACTCCTGGCCTCCAGAACTGTAAGATAATAAATTTGTGTTGATTTAGGTCACTCAGTCTGTGACCATTTAGTACCCATCAGCTCTGCTAAAATTTGTGTTACTGTGGAAGGAAGGAGAGGAGAGGTCTCGGAGGGTAACTAGTAGTTTCTATCATGACTTTTTGGTGGCAATCTTGGCTGGACCTGGTCCTAAATATCACTTCTTTCTCTACAAGTTGCCCACAAATATTTTTTGGGGAAAATCTCTGTTTTTCTTGCTTGGGTTCATTGTCAAACTCATAGGCCTGTAGTTTTAGGAATATTTTCTACTGCTGAAAATCATTCAGTTTCCCAGTCTTTTCATTGTCCCTGATGCATCAGAGATTACCAACTAGAGTTCAACTAAGCTAATCTTCTCTTGGTGTCAGTTGCAGAGGCATAAGATATGAAGTCATTTAAAGCTTTAGGGTGTTCCTGTAATTCCTTTATGCATCTTGGAGCATCTATTCCCACCTATGAGTGGCCCTTCATCCTAAGAGTAGGGAGATCATTCTCCCTCAGTCAGAATTCAGAAACAACATAGATGCTGAGGAGAATTGCTTTGTTAATGTCATCCATCAGTGGTGTTATCATCAGTGTTCGGTAACAGACTCTGAAGTTCTGGCTTAAAGTACTTTCGATGATATTAGATCACCTCCATTGGGTTTATGGCGGCCCAAACCATTGTTGTTCTCTCTTGCCCATTCAGAAAAATATCAAGGTTCAGATTTCTCCATAGACCTTTTAGCTTGATTGCTGTCCAAGAGAGATCAAATGCCCACGTTTCTGGGCCTCCATTCCCCTGGGGCCTCCATTCCCTATACCAGCAACAGGTCCAGGGTGGCTAAAACTGATGCATCTGCTTACCTCTGCTCACCCGAGATTCTCTGCTTCTCCTAAGAGCCATTTGCTCTCAGAGAAGCAGACTGTGGAGTGACAGCCAAAATAACAGGGAAATCAGTCATTCTAAGGCTTAAAGTTTGCAAGAGATGAGAGCATTCTCTATTTTGTTCCTTTCACCTGCTCTGTGTTCTCACTGCCAACACTCCCTTTGCCCCAGATTCATCAGCAGTCAAGGCAGGAGCCAACTGCCTACTGAGGAGTCCTCGTTAAAATACACTGCTCTTGCTAATTAGGAGCCAAGGTTCCGCCATGGAGGGCCTGGCCTGAGTATTGCCATTATCTTCATAAATAGACTCTTTGCTTGGCAAACGGTGCTGTCATAGCCAGGCATTCCCAACCTGGCAAAGGCTCTGTGCATTCTGACTGGTGGAGGGAATGTGCTAGTGTGATAAGACAGAGGCATTCATGCTGAAGCAGGGGCTCTGTCCTTACTTCACCCTGCAGTGTCTGGGCAGCAGGCAGCCAGCGGAACAGCCAAATCTGCTCGTCAGCTACAGTGTGAAGTAGCCATATGGCCCAGGTTTTCTGGGCAATCTTATTTTCCATCATTTTATTCTTTAGAGTAAAAGTAGCTTGTTAAATGCATAAAATGCATACATATTTCTTTAAAAAGTGATCTAATTGTTTTAGCTTTTAAAAGATTATTTCTGTCAATAAATTCACAAGTCAGAAAAAGAAAATCAGATGAATTCTTGGTCTCCCAAATATGCCTGTGCAATCTCCTTTCTGAGACCGTATTCAATTTCTTTAACCTACAAAACTCTCTCTCTACTGCTGTTCCTGCCTGGCCAGTGCTTGCCTGCCATTTCTAGTACTAGCTTTTTTGAAAGGTCTGTTGGGATACACTCAGTTAAATGTAACCTCTCTCTTTTCTGCGATGTCAGCATATCTGTTTATCTCTCATTTATGCCACTATGTGTAGAACTCCAACTCTGTGCCAGGTCTTGTGCTGAGCACTTTGTATATATCCTTACAGGGAACTTGCAACTTAGGTTTATCGTCCTTTCATAAATGAGAAAACTGAGAGGCTTAGTGACGTCAGGAAACTTGTCCAGGGATATTCCTTGGCAAGAAGCCGAGCAAGACTTAAAGGCTCTGAGCTGCAGTTTGTAGCGAACTTGATCCTCTCACTGGAGTGCAGACTCCTGAGGAGAAGATCCTGCCTCTTGTCATCTCTGCACTTCCTTTCTGCTCAAGGATACACCTTGATTACAATCTAATTAGGGAGATAAAACATGACAAGAAAAATAGCTATATTAGACGGCAATGTAAAAACGTAGTTGGTGCAAACAACATAACGGCTGGTGAACTTCAATTTTGCAAAACTTACAGCTAAGTGATACAGCAGGCTGTTACCGCCTTCCCGATGCTAGCGTTATAAAGAAACACTTCTCACACTTTAATGTGCGTATAAACTACCATGAGGTCTTTTGAAGTGAAAATCCAGATTTGTGTCTGGGGTGGAACTGAAGAATCACCGTTTCTCACAGGCTCCCAGATGACGCTGCAGCTGCTGGTCTGCTGGCGGCACTTTGAGGAGGCAAAAGCTCTAAGAGATGGTGCTATCAACTGTAATGGAGGGACCTGGAAGGAGAAGAAGCCAGGGGGGTGCTGTGGAGATTAGAAGCCAAGGAATAATTTCTAAATGGGAGAAAAGTGCAGAAAACATTTCACTGCTTGCTAGTATCTCACATAGAGGCTCCTGTGCCTTTCCCTACGTTGTACCCTTTGCTTGGAAATCCCTTGCGTATTCTCTTAAACTTTTATTCATCCTTTAAGGCAGTTCAGAAGTCATTGCCAGCAAACTTTGCTGAACCTCCAGGCTGGGCTCGCGCTCCACTCCTATGCACTGATGATGGCCAGTGCACACTTCAGTCCTGCCTACCAGCCTCCCCACCTGACGGTCCATTCCCTGAGGTCAAGGACTATGCATTAAAGACATGAAACATAGTGGATGCTTTTTAACAAGCTGAGCTCTCAACGGAGACTGAGGGGAGGGTAGTCAGGACACAACAGCAGAGTACTAGAGATGGAAGGGAAATAAAGCTAGGACAGCAGGGGAGGTCTGTATCTGCCATCTGCTGCTACAATTAGACTATACAAGAAAGAACCACAAAACCCAGTGGCTTAAACAATAAGCATTTATTTAAGATATGAGTGTACAGGTCAGCTGAACAGCTCTGATCCCAGATAGACTCATGTGTCTGCACTCAGTCCGCTGGTAGACTCTGCTGATCTTGGCTGGGCTGTCTCATATGTGAGACCTCAGTTAGGGTCCATGTGACCTCTCATCTTAGCAGCTAGCCCAGGTGTGGGCTCAGGTCCAAGGCAGGGTTCCAAGAGAGGAAGTGGAGAGTGCAAGGCCTCTTACTACCAAGGCTTGGATATAGCACACCGTTGTTTCTGCTTCATTTTATTAGCTAAACAAAGTCAAAAGGCCAGCACAGGGTCAAGAAATAGGGAAATATTGCCAACTGCTTGATAAGAAGAGCCACAAGTCAAAGAGCAAGGGTATGGCTCCTCAGAGGGGAATACTGGGGACCGGGGTCGGCAATCAGGTGCGTAAATTCAGATTGACTCAGACTCTTCAACGGTTAACAAGAGTGTGCAAATTCCAGGGCACACTACTAGTAGGTCTGGACTTTGATGCTGCCCCTTTCTGGAGACAAGGGGCTGCAAATCATAACTACTCTTCATTATTTGCACATCAGTCACCCAAAGCAAATGTTCTTTCCATGACTCACTTCTTAGCTGCTTCCTCCTACTGTCTAGCTGGTGTGTGTTCATATCAGATGTGGACTAAAATTAGGGTGAGCAAAACATAATGAGAGAGGCTAATGTGTGGCAAAAAAAAGGTAAAACCAAACTAAAGCTAAATATAAATTCTTTTACAGTTAGCTCCATTCAGATTACCTGTGTGCCCACAATGATACTTATGAGTTGTTAGTGTATATATATTTTTAATTTAATGTTTGACTAGGTAATACATTAACTAAAGTGTAAAAGAGTGTATGAGAACCCTCTTTCACACATTCTTCCCTACTCACATACACCACACTTAGTTCTCCTTAAAGGAAAACAATATTACTTAGAAAAAAATATATCCTTCCAGAAATGTACATAGATAAAAATAAATACATATGTATGTCATTTCCTCCATTCTACATTTTGCTTTTATTTTTCAATTAACAATCTGTAAAGATTTTTCCAATTCTTTGTTAGGGCTGTATAATTTTTTTATTGTGTACATGCACATCACTCATTTAATCAGTCTCCCATTGACAGCCATTTAACATGTTTCCATTCTTTTGCTGTTGTATATTTAAAACTTTCAAGAGTTTGTGGTGGCACAGTGATGAATTTCAAAATTTGGCCTTACAAATGGATGAGGACAGTGTTGGCTCTATTATCTTCTTACTGAAGTTTTATTTTACTTTGTGACTTTGCAATATTAGAAACAAAGAGAAGATCCCATGAAGACACTGGTTTGGCATGTGCCCAGCATTTTGAGGACTTTATGCTCTCAGTGACCTCTAGAGGAAGCCATCCAGGTCAGTGGGCAGATGGGGAGTAAGCAGAACGATTTGATTAAAAATACAGTTGAGACCTGTTTGGGGGAAATGCCAGTTTGTTGTAGTGTCTCTTCATGCTGAGAGCTTTTTCACATCAGTGACCTCTGCTTTGCACCTGTTGGGCCTCTGTTCTGGAGGGTGACTGGAAGGTGAGCAGAATTGGTGTCCTAAAGACTCTGACGTGGCCATTCTAACTGGACTCTTAGGGACCCAGAACAAGTCAGAGTGCTCTCAGTGCCAAAATCACCATTTAAGATTCATGGAGGCCAAACCAGCTCGTCTCTTAATTTACTCAGAGCTATGATGTACAACAATTGTTTCCAAATGCCAGCTCATGCACTTGCTGCCTCAGAAGTGCCCAGGTATGTCATTAAAAGTTAGCTTCCTGGGTCCCACCTGATCATGGAATCAGCCTCTCTGAAATCTATTAAAACTCTCCAGGTAGCTTGCAGGCATTGCCAGGGCAGGAAACTGCCGAGGCAACAGTACAGATAAACATTGCTGCATTTAGAAATCAGGCAGCTCACGCCTTACAGACTCAACATGTGGGACGTATTCAATGTTCTGCACTCTAGCAGCCTGGTGCTCCGGCATGGAAAAGACAATTCTCTCTGGCTTCAAAGGGTTCAAATGTGAAGCTCTGTCTATTCTGGGCTCCTTGCTGGTCAGGTTTCTGACAAGGACTCTGAATGCAGCTCCGATTTACAGAAAAACATGGTAGGGCGATGTTGACCAGAAGACCAGTCCAGTTCTCCCCCTCTGTCTCATATTAATAGTCACGAGCCTTTCAGAGTGAGCAATGGCTCCCCTGGTGGGAGGCAGAGGTTACATTAGGCTCTGGGATTGGCCAGCTAGCAAGGAAGCTATGTGAAGAGGGGTCCTAGATACAAGGCTGAGCTTTCATGTCCCGGCAGGCGGGGATAGCTGCCATGAGATGGCCCTGCCTGCACAAGAGTCGCTGCTTTCTCAAGGAAGATGTATAGACTCAGTCCATTGGGGTGCAGTGGGGAAGAGGGTAGGGAGAGTCAGGTGGGCCCCTACTCCAGGGAGAACGCTCTGGTCTTAAAGTCCAGAGTCTATTTTCAGATATAGGCTTTCCCTACAAAGAGCTAGGCCACCTGACCCAGACAGATGGCCTTGTTAGGGAGCTTGGATGGGCCTGCGTCCTGACTAGACAGGGAGCTGCTGACTCTGAAGGTAAATTGTCAGGGGTGGCCAACTCTCTTCTAGACCTAATTTGTACCTTTATGTAAGGGAGACACACTTTCCTACTTCTGTGTAAATGCATGAGGGTTTAATTTCCAAGCTCCCATCAAAATGCTAAAGAGGTAGGCTTTGCTATTTCAGGACATAGTTGAGTGAATAAACCCTCTTTTAAAAGTCAAAAGCAGTTTCTCAGAGTCTTAATAATGCTCAACACATTGTTGGTCCTCAGTCAGTGTGTGGCAAGTTAATGGCACCAGATCAACTATCACCCTGAAAGAAAAGTGACATCTAGATGCAAAGACGTCCTCTCCCGTGGTGCGGGAACAAGGTAATGTACCCGTGTTCTCCAGTGCCCTGAGTCTACGCTGCAGGGTCTGTCCCAGTGACTTGTATTCATCCTCTGTGCTTTGAAAGCATGGCACTTCTGTGAAGGCATAAATGGATTACGGGTTCACATACAAATGTCTTCATGGGTTTTAGATAAGTAGTTCAGAGAGAACAACAGAACACTCTTCAACACTGTCTTTCCCTAAGTGTCAATCCACGGTTAAATGCAAGGCGACTGGAGGCAGTTTTACTCTGAAGCTCCTTAGAGTTTTTACTTAGGACTGGAGAAAGAGAAACAGAGAGGTCTGAATAATAACCGGTGGTAAAAATTTTAACTAAAGACAGGTTTTTGCCTTACCGAGTTAATATGAAAAAGATTTTGAGATGAAAGAGAGGTCAAGGAGAGAAAAGATAGAGGCAACCCCAAGGGAAGAGACCCTGCACGTGGGGAAAGAGGTGAGACAAATGTGGTAACTGCCACACGGAATGGAGCCTGCCGGGCTTGGGTGGTGGGGAGGTGGAGAAAGTAGAGATAGATAGGTATCAATTAACTGATCTTTTCAAAGAACCAACATTTGGTTTTCTCTATTGATTTTTTGTTTTCAATTTAATTTCTGCTTTTACCTTTGTTATTTCCTATTGTTTCTCCTATATCTCTCTAGCTGCTTCCAGGTTTTTTTCTTTAGTTGTGTTTTTTTTTTAATTGATTTTGAGAGAGAAAGGGAGAGGGAGAGAGAGAGATAAAGTATTGATTTGTTGTTCCACTTATTGACGCATTCATTGGTTGGTTTCTTTTTTCATTTTTAAGTATATTTTATTGATTATGCTATTACAGTTATCCACATTATTTGTCCCCTTTATAGCCCTCCACCCTGCACCACCCCACCTTCAAGCATACTGCCCCCCCACTTCGTTCATGGTCATGGGTCATACATATGAGTTCTATGGCTTCTCCATTTCCTATACTATTCTTAACCTCTCCCTGTCTATTTTGTGCCTACCAATTATGTTTCTTATTCCCTGCACTTTTTCCCCCATTCTTCTCCAGCCCCTCCCACTGATAACCCTCCCTGTGATCTCCATTTCTGTGATTCTCTTCCTGTTCTAGTTGCTTGCTTAGTTTATTTTTGTTTTTTGAGGTTCAGTTGTTGATAGTTGTGAGTTTGTTGTCATTTTACTGTTCATATTTCTTATCTTCTTCTTTTTCTTAGATAAGTCCCATTAACACTTCATATAATAAGGGCTTGATGATGATGAACTCCTTTAACTTGACCTTATCTGGGAAGCACTTGATCTGCCTTTCCATTCTAAATGATAGCTTTTCTGGATAGAGTCATCTTGGATGTAGGTCCTTGCCTTTCATGACTTTGAGTACTTCTTTCCAGCCCCTTCCTGCCTGTAAGCTTTCTTTTGAAAAATCAGCTGATAGTCTTATGGGAATTCCTTTGTAGGCAACTCTCTCTTTTTCTCTTGCTGCTTTTAAGATTCTCTCCTTATCTTTAATCTTGGGTAATGCCATTATGATGTGCCTTCGTATGTGCTTCCTTGGATCCAACTTCTTTGGGACTCTCTGAGCTTCCTGGACTTCCTGGAAGTCTACTTCCTTTGCCATATCGGGGAAGTTTTTCTTCATTATTTGCTCAAATAATTTTTCAATTTCTTGCTTTTTCTCTTCTCCTTCTGGCAGCCCCATGATTTGGATGTTGGAACATTTAATGTTGTTCCAGAGGTTCCTAAACTTCTCATTTTTTTGAATTCTTGTTTTGTTCTGGTTGGATGTTTATTTCTTTCTCTTGTTCCAAATTGTTGATTTGAGTCCCAATTTCCTTCTCTTCACTGTTCGTTCCCTGTATATTTTCCTTTATTCCCCTTTGTATAGCCTTCATTTCTTCTTCATTTTATGATTAAACTCAGTCATTTCTGTGAGCATCCTGATTACCAGTGTTTTGAACTCTGTTTTTGATAGGTTGTCTATCTCTTCATCCCTTAACTCTTTTTGTGGAGCTTTGATCTGTACTTTAACTTAGGCCACAAGTCTATTTCTTTGTCTTGGAGCACCAGTTATGCTGTAGGGGGCAGAGCCTTACGTATTTGTCAGGGTGGGACAGCCCATTTTGCTGCATTGTGGCACTGTATGTGGGGGAGGGGTCAGAGAGGGAACAATGCCACTTGCTTGGCTCTCAGCCCACTTTCTGTCGCTTCCCTCGATTCCCACAAGTGGACTGTGCTCTTTCAAGTGCTGATTCCCAGGTGGGTGGGTTTGTGTACATCTAGGACCCTGTGTCTCTCTCAAACGGACTCTCCTGTGAGACTGGGTGTTTCTCCCACTGCTGCAACCCCCACAGATTTTTATAGCTAGTGGTTTTCAGGCTTTATTTCCCTGTTCTGTAACTCTAGGCTGCGTGATTTGTCTTTCTCCCCAGTTGTTCCTCCCAGGTTATCTGCATGCAAATATGGAAAATCCTGTCCTCCAGCTGCCTCCTCCCCAGTCCACCACTGCCTCGCTGTGGGTCCTTTCTGCCCCAGCTGCCTATCTCCATCCCTCCTACCAGTCTGGATTGAATGTTTCTTTAACTTATTGGTTGTCAGATTTTCATGCAGTTTGATTTTCTTGAAGTTTTCATTGTTTTTTTTTATTTTTAAATTGGTTGTTATCCTTTTTTTGTTGTATAAAGAAGGGAGGTGTTTCTACCTACACATCCATCTTGGCCAGAACCTTCATTGGTTGATTCTTATATGTGCCTTGACTGGGGATGGGACAGCCAACCTTGGTGTATCAGGATGACACTGTAACCAGCTGACTTACCTGGCCAGGGCTTTTTTTAGTTTTTAACAACTTGAATACAGTGTGTCTGGTATGTGTTTCTTTGGATTTATGCTTTTTTAGGATTTGTTGAACTGCTTGAATCTATACATGAATATTTCCCACAAAATTTGGAAAGTTTCAGCCATTATTTCTTCTAATAATTTTTCTGTACTTCATTCTTTCTGTTCTCTTTCTAGGATAAGAGTGACATAAATGTTAGAACTTTGGCAATACCCCTTCTGTCCTCCAGGTTGTGCTCAATTTTTAAAAAATCTTTCTTTTCTTAGATGGGCTACTTTTGGTCTATTTTTCCAGTCCATTGTTTCTTTTTTCTGACCTTTCTATTCTGCTGTTGACCCCATCCAGTGCATTTTTAAAAATGTAGTTATAATATCTAAATTTAAACTTCCCATTTGGTTCTTTTTTATATCTTCTATTTCTTTCCTGAGAATTTTGTTCTTTCTATTTGGTTTTAGAATGTTCATCCTTATTTCTTAGAGGATTTTTTATAATAGTTGCTTTGTCTTTATCTCATAATTCCAACATCTGTGTCATATCATTGCCATCTGTTTATTATCTTTTCCTGTGAAAGTTGAGGTTTTTCTGGTTTATTGTATGCCAAGTGATTTCAGAGTATATTTTGGACATTTTCAATATTATGGTATGAGACTACGAGTCTTCCTTAAACCCTCTGGGGAGTGTTAACATTTTTATTTTAGGAGGCAGTCACCCTGGCTGGGGTCAGGACACATGTTCTGACGACACATCTCTGTGTGTGGTTCCAGTGTCAGTTTAGCTTGCAAAGCTTCTATGATGCCGCTCAGATGTGCCCTTACATGTGCCTGATTCAGTGGCCAGTCTGGGATGGGGGCAGTGGTCTCTCCCACATTTCAGTTTTCAAAGTCTATGGTATGTTGTTCAGGGTCAGATCCACGCATGTGAGTCTTATGGGTAAGCTCAGGAATTCGTAAAGTCCAATTTCCTCCCTCTACACAATCTTCCCAGTACTTCCTGGCTCCCTAGGGTTCCAGTTTTTTTTTTTTGTCATTATTATTTTTTAGCTAAAATCCTTTATTGAAATTTCTTTAGTGTTTACCTAATGCCTTTTTCATTTCATTTTATTTTTTATTGTATTTTTCCCGTTACCATTTATCCCCTTTATGCCCTCTTCCACCTCTACCTACCCCTCTCCCACAATCATCACACTGTTGTCTGTGTCCAGGGGTTCCTTTTTTTCTCAGTTCCTCACCCCCCAAAACTCCCCCACCTCAGAGCTGTCAGCCTGTTCTCTTTCTATGAGTCTGTCTCTATTTTGCTTGTTAGTTCAGTTTTTCCTTAGATTCTACATATGAGTGAAACTGTATGGTATTTATCTTTCTCTGACTGGCTTATTTCATTTAGCATAATGTTGTCCAGGTCCATCCATGCTGTTGCAAGGGTAAAATTTTCTTCATTTTTTACAGCTGAGTAGTAGTCCATTGTTAATCATAAATATTACATAGTTGCTTTATCCACTCATCTACTGATGGACACTTGGGCTGCTTCTAAATCTTGGCAATTGTAAATAATACTGCGATGAACATAGGGGTGCTTGTGTTCTTTCAAATTAGTGTTTCTTTGGATAAATTCCCAGGAGTGGGATCACTGGATCATAAGGCAGATCCATTTTTAATTTTTTGAGGTATCTCCATAGTGCTTTCCACAGTGGCTACATCAATCTGTATTCCCACCAACAGTACACAAGTGTTCCCCTTTCTCCACATCCTCACCAGCACTTGTTTGTTGATTTATTAATGATAGCCATTCTGACAGGTGTGAGGTGATATCTCAAATGGTTTTAACTTGCATTTCGCTTATAATTCATGATGTTAAGCATCTTTTCATATGTCTATTAGCTGTCTATATGTCCTAATTGGAAAAGTATCTATTCAGGTCTTTTGCCCATTTTTTAATGGGATTGTTTGGGATTCTTGGTGTTGACTTTTATAGTCCTGTATAAATTTTGGATATGAACCACTTATGAGATGTATCAGTGAATATGTTTTCCCATTCAGTTGGTTGTCCTTATTTTGTTGATGGTTTCCTTTGCTGGGCAAAAACTTTTCAGTTTGATGTGGTCCTACTTGTTTTTCTTTTGTTTCTCTTGCTTGAGGAGATGTATCAGAAAAAATATTGCTGTAGGCAATATCCAAGATTTTACTGCATGTGTTTTCTTCTAGAATTTTTATGGTTTTGAAATCTAACATGTAAGTCTTCAATTCATTTTGATATTTGTCCAATTTCCCTGGCACCATCTATTGAATAAACAATCTTTAGATTATTGTATGTCTTTGCCTCCTCTGTCAAGTATCAATTGACTATACAGGCATGGGTTTATTTCTGGGCTTTCTATTTTGGTCCATTGATTTATGTGTCTGTTTTTATGCCACTTACATGTTATTTTGATTACTATAGCCTTATAATGTAGTTTGATATTATGTAGCATGATTCCTCCAATTTTTTTCTGCTTTCTCAAGATCATTGTTACTATTTGGGGTCTTTTATGCTTCCATATACATTTTTGAACTATTTGTTCCAGTTCTATGTCATTGGTATCTTCATAAGGATTGCATTGAATCTATAAATTGCTTTGGGTAGTGTGGATATTTAATGATGTCAGTTCTTCCTGTCCATGAACATGGATTCTGCTTCCACTTATTTGTATCTTCTTCAATTTCTTTCTTCAGTGTCTTATAATTCCTGAATACAGGTCCTCTACATCCTTGGATAAATTTATTCCTAGGTATTTTATTGTTTTTGAAGTAATTGTGAATGGGATTGCTCTCTTAATTTCCCTTTATGATAGTTCATTATTGACACATAAAAATACAACTGACTATTGGATATTAATTTTGTATCCTGCTACTTTACTGAATTCATTTATCAGTTCTAGTAGTTTCTTGGTGGAATCTTTAGAATTCTCAATGTATGGAATCATGTCATCTGCAAATAATGACAGCTTTACTTCTTCCTTTATATTTTGGATGCCTTTTATTTTTTCTTGTCTGAGTGCTGTGGATAGGTTTTCCAGTACTATATTGAATAAAAAAGGTGAAAGCAGATATCTGTTTAGTTCCTGGTCTTAAGGGGAATGCTCGTAGTTTTTGCCTGTTGAGTATGATGGTAGCAATGGGTTTGTCATATACGGACTTTATTATGTTTAGGTATGTTCCCTCTATTCCCACTTTACTGAGAGTTTTTTATCATAAATGGGTGCTGGATTTTATCAAAAGCTTTTTCTGCATCTATTGTTGTGATCATGTGGTTTTTATCCTTCTTTTTTTTTTTATGTGGTGAATAACATTTATTGACTTGCAAATGTTGTACCAGCCTTGCATCACTGGAATAAATCCCACTCCATCATCGTGTATGATCCTTTTTCTTGTATTGCTTTATTCAATTTGACAATATTTTGTTAAGGACTTTAGCATCTATGTTCATTAGGGATATTGGCCTATAATTTTCTTTTTTTGTAGTGTCTTTATCTGGTTTTGGAATTAGGATAATGCTGGCCTCATAAAATGAGCTTGAGAGTCTTCTCTCCTTATGAATTTTTTGGAATAGAGAAAAAGAGATGTTAGTTCTTCTCAGAATGTTTGGTAAAATTCACCCATGAAGCCACCTGGTCCAGGGTTTTTGTTTGTTGGGAGATTTTTTTATTAGTGCTTCAGTTTCACTAGGTGTAATCTGTCTATTCAGATTTTCTGATTCTTCCTGATTTAGTTTTGGAAGATTGTATGTTTCTAGGAATTTATCCAGTTCACCCGGGTTGCTCAATTTGTTGGCATATAGATGTTCTTGTTCTTTCATTTGGGACCTGTTTCTTTTTCTTCCCATTTTGGCTACCTCTTTGTATTTGTTTCTATGTATTAGGTAGATCTGCAAAGACTGGTGCAGACCTGTGTCGGACGCTGCCTGTTACTGGCCCTGGGCCACCTGTTTGGAGCTATCAGTGAAGTCACAGCTTGTGGCTCCCTCCACTGGGCCTGGATGTGTATGCAGAATGAACCAAGCTGAACATCAGGTCTAGCTTTTACTAGCATTCTGCTTAGGGGAGGGTCAGCTAAAATCTCAAAGCTCCAGAGATCTGCCACCATCTGCAGCATTTCTGTTAGGCTTAATCACTGAAAGTGCTTCCAGCTGTACTCCTCAGCAGCCTGGCTTAAGCTCCACAGGGTGAGGCAAACAGGATTTCTGTAGTTGGGCTATTGCTTCCCCCCAGGCTGAAGCCACATGGAGGAGATTGCTCTGCATGAGAAAGATGACTTCTGCAGTGTGGGGAATGACTGAGCAAAGGAATTCTGGCTGCCTACCCTTAAGCTCTATCCCCAGAACCACCTACCCTATACTTTCCTCACTTGGCTCTAGTCTGTTTTGCCTTCCCTCTGCCTGAGTTCAGGGTAAGTGACTGCAAATTAAATTTTGTGCATTGGCCCTTTAAGAGGCTCTCTGCATCTCGACCCATCTCTCCCTGGAGGACAGAAACCTGCTGCTTTTCACGGCTGGATGTATTTCAGTTCCTTTCCTGGTTCTGGTGCTCTAAGCTGGGGAGGCCAGCTTGGGGTTTAGATCCCACACTTCTCAGAGGAAATTCCCTGGCTGCTGAAATATCCCTTTGGAAATTCAGCTGCTGCTCATGGGAGCCCAGCCAGCCCTCTCATGCCTCCACAATTCCTATCAGTCTTGTTGTGGTGAGGTGGTTTCTCCCATAAGTCTTTGGTTATGAGGCTTCTATCCATCTAGTGTTCAGTTGGTTATTCAGGATAAATTTTCCATAATTTAGTTGTAATTTCAGTTTGGTCCTGGGTGGAGGTTAGTGTGGCTTCCACCTACTCTGACAACATCTGTGACCTCAGGCCCCAGTTTTCATTCTTCAAATCAGAAAACCGGTGGCTTTAGCCCTGTTGGCCTGCTGCATACTTCCCTGAGTGCACCTACATCTGGGTCCAAGCGGCAGGAAGACAACGAGATAGAAAATGCAACAGGGAACACACAACCACTCCAGAGCACAGCTCCTCCAATCAAGAGCAGAGAGTGACCCTTTCTTGGAGTTTCAGGTGCCCATGGGCCCTACTGCTGCCATGCCATCACCATTTTGGGATTTTCTAGGAGCTGGAGCACTGCAGAACAGAGAAAAAGAAAAGGAAAAGGAAAAGGAGAAAGGGACCATTTCTCCACTCCCCCTAAGTATTAAAAGTCTCCTTTCTGCTTGTTGAGTCATAAGTAAATGGCTTCTTCTAGAACTCTCTCTATCCATTTCTGGTCCTTACTTCCAGTTTTCAAGCTGCTGTGGGTCTAGGCCAGGGAACATGAAAGGAAAAAAGTGGGAAGCAGAGGATCGATCGCTGACTCTGTGGTACTTCAAATTCTGGTCTTCTTTCCCAGTCCACTTGCTATCATTTACTTTTCAGAGTCTTTAGATAGCCGTTCCATTCATTCTTACCAGTTTTCACAGCTGCATGTAGTAAAAGAGACTTGGTAGAGCATGCTCATTGCATCTTCTGTGCCTCCAGCTTGCTTTGCAAGGGTTCCATCCAGCTCTGCTTAACAAGTTGTAAACTGATGAACGAGGTTTTTAGCTTTTACTTTATTTCATTCTGAGAAAACTGCACAGAAGCAAAAATTAGCAAGGGAGAAGTTTATCTATCGAGGAAAGTAACATATGTTTGTTTTCTTCACTTTTTAGATGGTTTTGCTTCCTGTGTAAGATCATTGGCCGGACAAATCAAAGACAGGGTCTGATTACTACTCACTATACAGACCCCCTGAGAAAAAGTGTTGGTGATGCCTTAAGATGCTTCGAACACAAAGTAAGCAAGGACCTTGGGCTTAGAGTTTGGCTTAGGAGCATAGGTTGCTGTCCGTACATACAAAAAGCCTTTCCTATATGCCTCAGGATTTATCTGCAATCCAAAGGAAAAGCATAACAACCTTGCTGTCTCATAGCTTTTGAAAATATGCATTAAATTGTCAAGACCAGGATGTTCTTTATCAAAGACTTCTGAGGAGATAAGCTTTAATTTGCTCTTCTGTTGGTCTGTTAGGGCAATGAATTCCAGGGAGGGATGTATGTTTTATATAAATTCTGCAAGCCATTGTTGAATAGAATTTCTGAAGAGATTGTCAATGGAAACATAGTTTGGGCCAATGAGTCACAAATTCTATTTTGGTAATTTGCTGAAGACAACATTAGGAACATAGCTATCCCTACAGGAGAAATCTGGGAAGAGATACTCATAACTAAGCAGCACGGAGGGAAGGCAGGGGAGAAGAGAAATGAGACATTCTGCCCAGCATTTTGCATACCTTCCTCCAACCAATTAGTCACCAAGCAGGTGATTTTTTTCATGCAAGTGCTGGGAGTGATATGAAGCAGTGAACTCAGACTGCACAGCCACAGACAGGAGCATGACACTTGACATGAGTGCCCTAAGGTGCCCAGATGACCAGCTCCGCTCAGTGTATCAACCCACAAACTCGTCCTTTGGAACGAAGCCACAGACACTGAATGCAACAGCCTCGTGAGGCTCTTGTCCCAGTTTCTGCACATTTCAGAAAACAGTCAGTTCATATGTTGTCTTTATCTTTACTTTCTTTTGCTTCACAAAATTTAGGTGGAGCTATTGAGGGTGGTGGAGATGGAGTGGGGGAAGGAGCAGTAGAAATAGCTGCAAATAAGGAGGATTTGTTCATTAGATGTGGTCTTCGCTCAACACAATCTTACATGCTTTGAAAGTGAGAAAACAGCACCAACAATGACTAAGAACCCCAGGTCACTACTCTTCATTGCAGGGATTAAGTCCAGGATCCTCAACTCAAATGCCCGCTGTGTCACTCTTCTGAGCCCTGGAAGAGCAGAAGAATTTTACCTGAGGGTTTCTGCAAACCAGGGTCAGACAGGTGTGCATCTGCCCTCTTCCACCAGCCTCTCTGCTGGTCCTTGAGAGTTTTGCAAAAGTGAGAACAGCTTTTCCTTTGTTTTAGACATAAACAAGAAACGTGCAGTTCAATATGAGTAGGAGGGGGTTAGGTTAGACGTGAGAAAGAGTCACTGGACTCAAAGACCTGTGAGAGAAAGGAGAATTACCGGGACGAGGGGCAGAGTCATCTTTCTAAAAGCTTTCTTCCCGGAGTGCTCACAGACAGTCCTTCCAGAAAACCAATTACCAGACTCCAGCACCTAGAATCTACCATTTTTATACTCACTCTTCGGGCTAATGAAGGGGTTTCGATTCCAGCCCTCAACGCAGGTCTCCCTGCTGTGACCGTGAGGCTGATAGCTTTTGTCTCCAGCTGGAGTCTACATGCTCTCATGAGACCCCAGCCCATGGGGAGCCTCTGTTTCACGTGGAGAAGGAAAAGAGAAACAATGCTCCTTCAAACTGAGCAGTTGCTTCCCCTTCATTGGGGAGAAGTCACTCAAGTTTCTCAAGGCAGACAGAAAACCACCTTGCAAAGTTTAAAAGGCATTCTTAGCACGTGACCAGCAGCAACATCCTAAGCTGGAGTTCTCAAACTTCGTTGCCCATTAGAATTGCTGGAGGCTTTAAGCTCCATCCTGTCTAATTAAATCAGAAAGTTGGGTGGAAGGGCTGAGGCACTGGTGTTTTTAAAAAGTTTTCTAGGTTATTGGAAAGTGCATCCAGAGTAGAGGAGCACCGTGTGAAACGCAGGGGCTGACAAGATTAAGCGAGCAAGGACCTTGTTAAGGGAGGTGACTGTATGAGAGAAAATGGGGAGAGAGCTGAGCAGGACCAGAGAACCATCTAATCCTATGAAAGTGTGATCAGAGGCGGACGCTAGAGGGACGCAGGCCAATGTCCATGCAGTCTGAAAAATGGTGGCAAGGCTGTCAGTGTCTCTCAGGAAGGGTCTGCCTTGTCATCCTCGTCCCACTTAGTCACGAGCTGAGAGCAGCCCCTGGAAGGCACGTTTCAGCCCACTGGACTGCAGGGTGCAGCAGCTGGCCCCGGTCAGTTATGCCCAATGTCCCTCCTAAATCTGAGTGAGGAGCTGCTGGAAAGAAAAAAGAATGCATTTCCTTCTCTTTTTCAAGGTGGAATGTTATTTCACTACTTTTTTAGTAGCTGAGAAATGTCTTTAAAACTAGATTGTGGATTATTTGGTTTTATCTTTGAGTGGTCCCATTGTTAACACTATAACACCGTATATTCTAGAATCTCAGAGCTGGCATCAGATATTAGGACTGCCTTTGCAATATCTCTGCGGAAAGGAGTCCATAGTAAGCGCCAGGTGTCAGTTGGCTTAGTTTCACTCTCTATGGGGATGAAGAGAGGAATCAGGAAAGCGCTAGACAAGGGGCCTTGGCTCCGCCCTTGCCTGGCGGCCTCTGCATCCTTCTTGATCATGATCTACCCGCATGATCCAACCTTGTGGGCACTGTAATTACCCAAGGAGATTTTCAACAGCACACACCCACAGACCCATTCAATTTGCATCTCTGGGAGTGGAACACAGGGAGCTGCATTTCCAGGTGATTCAGAGGATCAGCCAGCTGTGGAAACCATGATACAGTCCACAAAAACCTCCTTGGAGGGAGACTATGCATCTGGGACAGAGGAATTCACCAGCTGCACTTGGTGTCAAACCCTACTTTCCTCCTTGCTTGGGTGGGCACGTGTCTTCATGGCTCCATCCCCTTGGTGTATGCCATTGAAGGCATGCACTGACAGAGCTGGAAGTCTCCCGGCACAGACTGACCTGGACCTGCACATGAAGGCAGTCTGGATGGCTTTCTTACCTGTTGTCAGAGGAACGTCCACTGAAGATCAGTGCCTTCAGGGACTTACTGGCCTCCCTTGGAGGAGGACAGCCGTGTGAGCCATGATGCCAGGAGAATGAGAAACCCAACAGACACAGAAATGCATGTTGAAGACGCACAGTCAGCTCTCCTTCCAGCGTGTCCTCCTACGGTTATACTTCCAGGCTACATGTGCAATGCCAAACAGAGTGCAGTCCCTGAGAGCTGGTGTGGTACCACTGCTCTGGGTCAGAAGCCCAGCCACGCCCTCGAAGGGGATCCCCATCAGAAGGGGTGCTTGGGTGTGACCTGTTCTGTCTGTAAGTTCAAGTTCCTGGCAATAGTGCCTGGAAGGTGCTCAAAAGAGCAAACTGACATTAACCAGAGGGAATGGGGGAGGGGACAGTGGGGGAAAGAAGGGGAAGGGTCATCAAGGAACATGTATAAAGGACCCATGGACAAAGCCAAAGAGGGGGATGATTGAAGGTGGGAGGTGGGGTTGGGTGGGGTGGGGGAAAGTGGTGGCAGGAAAATGGAGACAACTGTACTTGAACAATAAAAAAATAAAATAAAAATAAAATAAAAGTTCTATGGAACAAAGAATAGTTGTTCCTTCTTTTTGGCT
This sequence comes from Macrotus californicus, assembly GCA_007922815.1. Taxonomy (NCBI): domain Eukaryota; kingdom Metazoa; phylum Chordata; class Mammalia; order Chiroptera; family Phyllostomidae; genus Macrotus; species Macrotus californicus. Next base: position 27,453 of record VMDR010004734.1, read on the forward strand.
ATAGCCTCTGCTAATGCTGTGAGCCTGCTCAACACCAGTAGTGACGTGGTACTACAGATAAGGAAAATATAATATTGATGCCCTGGCTGGTACAGCTCAGTGGACTGAGCGCCGGCCTGCGAACCAAAGGGTCACTGGTTCGATTTCCAGTCAGGACACATGCCTGGGTTGTGGGCCAGGTCCCCAGTAGGGTGCCCATGAGAGGCAGCCACACATTGATGTTTCTCTCCTTCTCTTTCTCCCTCCCTTCCCCTCTCTAAAAATAAGTAAAATCTGTAAAAAAAAAAGAAAATGTAATATTGAAAAATTTCCTATTTGCCAGTCATGGTGCTCAGTTTTTCCCATGAATCATCTCACTCAATTCCTCCAAATTCCTTTATGAGGAAGGCACCGTTATTGCCCTATTATTGATAAGGAAGCCCAAGTTTCAAGAGGTAATGGAATTAATGTGAAAATGAATGAGTGGAAGAGCCATCTTTAACCATCAATGCCAGAGAGTTGCAAAGACTTTTCCTCTCTTCCTCCTCACAAAAGGCTATTTATCCTGGACAGCCTCACACACCATGAGTTTCTCCAGGGCTCTCTATTGGAGCTCTCTAATTTTCCAAACTCCTTTGAAACCCTTGTAAGTCTGCTTGGTGCCCTCACCAGTGTGAATCTCCCTTGGACTCTTGGCCTTGTGCTGCCATCCACCTGCCTTCCTCCTCCTTCTAGCTCCTCCTTTCCAGCCCCGTGGTGGTCTTGAGAAGGTGATGTCAGAGCCAGTGTGGTGGTAACTGAAGTGTGACTGCCCTGGTGGCTTTCACCTTGGGCCTCATTTCTCTCCCACGCCAGAAGCACCACCAGTTGGTGACAGAGAAAAGAGTCATATTCTCATGCAGTTTAACTTTTTTGTTAACCAATTTAGTGACTAAAAAAATCCTCACCTGAAGATATGTTTATCGATTGTAGAGGGAGAGGAATGGAGAGAGAAATATCTATGTGAGAGAAACATTGATCGGTTACCTCTCAATTCTGTCCTAACCAGGAATCAAACCATGCAACCCTTTGGTGCATGGGAGGACACTCCAACCACTTGGGCCACCTGGCCAAGGCAATTTAGTGACTTTTGAAAGTTAGTTTCTTATAATGCCTCTATGTCCCAAGTATTTTATTTACTTGCTTTTGCTGTAATATAAAACACCTTCTTTCACCTCCCTACCTCCCCCAACTCAGCCCAGGTTCCCTCAGAATCTTCAGGATCAATGACTAACATAAATATGTGTGCATTTGTGTACATCTGACGGGACCTGGTTAGAGTGCCTGGCTGGGCGGGTGCACCCTGAAGCTCTCTTTGCTGGGTGAGTCGCTTTGGCCTGCCTGGAGACCATCTGTCCCAGTTCCATTTCTGAGAGTGACTGCCTGACCTGAAGCCTGGCTGCCTCCCTAGATCAATCTGTGTGGGTTGTCATCCAAAAAGGAAGAAGAGCTCTCATGAGTGGAAATGCAGCCTGACCTATGGGGTCAGGACAGACCTGACAAGACTGAAGTCAGAGGCTGAGGGCTCAGCTCTAACTGGGCTTGAGAAATGGCAATGCTGTGCCAGAGGGGTCAGGACTTGTCAACAAGCTTGAGGACACAGAATCGCACGTCTGGCCAGGGGAAGATGAGCTATTGACTGCGGTCAAGGTGCTGACATTCTCTTAGTGTTCTGCCTTTGACATGTAATATGTCAGTCACTCAGTCATGAAATAAATATTTAGTAGGTGTCTCTTCTGAGTTCCTAGGGACATCACCGTGAAGGAGACAGGCAGGACTCTAGGCCCTGGGGAGCCAGGAGTCAGGGGACACTGTCTCCATGCCCCTCTTTGCTACTGAGAATGACAAAAGCCAAATGAGTGACAAAGCCAAATGAGTGGTTTTTCCTGAAATGTTCTGATTACCTGGAAGATAAAATCTAATTCTGTTTCATCATTTAGCTGTTTTAATGCCCTCCAGGTTGAAACAGCACAATGGGCAGAAACGGAGGTGGGAAAGGAGAAAATAAGCAGGTAAATAACAGGGCTGACTTGTTGCAGATGTGTTTGTGATTGTTGTGATTGATGTAAATGTGATTGTTGATATAACCTCCTGAAGCCATGCCTAGGGTGCATTCGTTATTCATTCATTTGTTCAACCATTTATCACACATGTACAATATACCTACTATATACCAGGCACAGAGGTAAACACTGGAAATGCAAAGTCAAATTAGATATAAGCATTAACCTCAATAAGTATTAGTCCAGTAATTGAGACTGTCATGTTAAATCAGCAATTGCACGTACAGAGGGACATATGATCAAGGCATGCACAGGATTTAGTAGGGCACAAAGAAAGATTGACTGGTTCTACCTAAAGGAGTCAGCATCTCTTGAGCTGAGTTTCTAGGGGTGGGTACGAGGCCACCAGGCAGCCAAAAAAACAATGGCTGGGGAAAACATGTGCAAACAACAAGGCATGGTAAGGAAATGACAAGTATGTTTGTAAAGCTGGAGTGTGGAGTATAAAATGATGACACTGTTTAGGGGCATGAAGAGGGCAAGAGAGTTAATGATTCTAAGTGAGAATAAGTTCTGGTCAAGATGGAGGTGTAGGTAGAAATGCTTCACTTCCTCACAACCAAAAGGATAATAACCAATCTAAAAACAATAAACAACCAGAAGTGCCAGAAAACCAAACTGCATGAAATTCCAACAATCAAGGAGTTATAGAAACATTCACCCAGACTGGCAAGAGGGGTGGAGCCAGGTGGAGAGGTTGCACAGCAAGGCAGTGGACCACCGGGGTGAGGCAGGGCTGGCGGAGAGGATTCGCAGCAAAGCAGCGGACTATGCAGGCAAGGCAGGGCTGGCTGAATGGGAAACTAAAGACTCAAAGCTAGCTGTAAACTACTGTGGGGCAGGAGAAACTTCCAGTCTCACATGACAGAGTTCGTTGGAAAGTGGGGCTAGAGTGGAGCAAGCAAGCTCCATTGTTCCCTCTCTGACCCCTTCCCCACAGACACACCCCTAACGTAGCAAAGAGGGTTGCCCTGCCCTGGCCCCGCCCCCTTACAATATAACAAGTGCACCAAGACAAAGAAATATGGCTCAAATGAAAGAACACATCAAAACTCCAGAATAAGAGCTAAGCAATGAAGAGACAGACAACCTGTCTGATGCAGAGTTCAAAACACTGGTAATTAGGATGATCACAGAACTTGTTGAGCTCAGTCGCAAAATGAAGGAAGAAATGAAAGCTACCCAAAATGAAATAAAGCAAAATATACAGAAAACCAACAGTGAAGGGAAGGAAATCGGAACTCAGATCAATGATTTGGAACAAAAGGCAGAAATAAACATCCAACCAGAACACAATGAAGAAACAAGAATTCAAAGAAATGAGGAGAGGCTCAGGAACCTCTGGGACAGCTTTAAACATTTCAACATCTGAATCATAGGGGTGCCAGAAGGAGAACAAGAGCAAGAAGTTGAAAACTTATGTGAACAAATAATGGAGAACTTCCCCAATCCGGTGAAGAAAATAGACTTTCAGGAAGTCTAGGAATCCAAGAGAGTCCCAAAGAAATTGGACCCAAAAAGGAACACACCAAGGCACATCATCATCAAGTTACCCAAGATTAAAGATAAAGAGAGAATCTTAAAAGCAGCAAGAGAAAAGGAGACAGTAACCTACAAAGGAGTGCCCATCAGACTGTCAGCTGATTTCTCAAAAGAAACCTTACAGGCAAGAAGGGGTTGGAAAGGGGTATTCAAAATCATGAAAGGCAAAGACCTACTCCAAGATGACTCTATCCAGCAAAGCTTTCATTTAGAATGGAAAGGCAGATCAAGTGCTTCCCAGATAAGGTCAAGTTAAAGGAGTTCATCATCACCAAGCCCTTACTATATGAAATGTTAATGGGACTTATCTAAGAAAAAGAAGAAGATAAAAAATATGAACAATAAAAGGACAACAAACTCACAACTATCAACAACTGAACCTCAAAAAACAAAAATAAACTAAGCAAGCAACTAGAACAGGAAGAGAATCACAGAAATGGAGATCACATGGAGGGTTATCAGTGGGAGGGGTTGGAGAAGAATGGGGGAAAAGGTACAGGGAATAAGAAGCATAGATGTTAAGCACAAAATAGACAGGGAGAGGTTAAGAATAGTATAGGAAATGGAGAAGCCATAGATCTTATATGTACGACCCATGGACATGAACGATGTGGGGGGGTATGTTTGAAGGTGAGGTGGTGCAGGGTGGAAGGCTATAAAGGGGACAAATAATGGGGATAACTGTAATGGCATAATCAATAAAATATACTTAAAAATAAAATAAAACTACCAATCATGTGCAAAACAATAAAATAAAAGAAGTGAGAATAGAAAAAAAGTCAGCAACCGGCCCACGAGAGACTAGCATAAGGAGTTGGGCATTAATCCTATTCATCAGGTTGAGTCACTGATATTTCTTAGATGAGGAAATAACATAATTACATTTTTATTTTATGAATCATAAAGTATTTTATAAAGTTCCTTTTGGTAGTGTCAAGGAGAAAAGACTGAAGGAAGTTAAGGATGAAACCAGAAGCCGGGGCACAACCTAGAGAAGTATTTTTTGGTTCTCTGGTTAAAACTCACAAAAACCCTATTCAAACTAGCTTTGGGCATAGCTGGATCCAGGAGGGCAAACGAGATAATCAGTTGTCTCTCCATTGCTTGACTCCTAGTTTTCTCTCCTCGTTATGTGTTGTATTTTCTCATACTACAGATAAATTACGTTCAGATGGCAAGACTGGTGGTTGCTGGAAACCTCAAATGATGTCCCCATCACTCTGATTCAGAAGTGAAAGAAACCCTCTTCCTCCAAGAAGTCTTATGTCAGATCTCACGAATGCACTCTGGATGGAACTCATGTCCTTCCTGTGGATGGTGTGCTGGGCACTATGGTTGTCCAGGCCATAGAGATTTGCCGACCCTTGTGGACTGGGGGAAGGACACTTGCTTTAAAGAAGGAACAGAGAGTGGATAGGACAGATAAAAATAAGTCTGCCATAATATACTTAACTTAGGTAAAGGCTAATAAAGAATTGAGCTTGAAGAGGAAGGGATAGACTAAATAGCTTTTTAAAAAACAACTTTTAAAGAGTTGGAATGAAGTGGACTTGGTGACAGATAAGAAATGGGAAAGACAGGTGGGGAAAGTAGGGCTTTCGCAGAATCCTAGCGCTCTCACTTGGATAAGTTTGGGGAGATATGTTTCATTGGAATAAGAAAGACTCAAGAAGGATAAGTAAGTCCCAGTGGAGCAGGGCAGAGGCAGATGGTGAGTCCAGCTTTGGAGTGCTTACGCGGCCTGCAATGGCGTGCTCAGTGAGAGAACATAGTTAGCACTGAGGTTGGTCAGTGGTTGGGTGAAAGGGTTGGGAAGAGGCTGAGAGTGGCTAAATGAGAGTGGGACCTAGGGAGGAATCGATGAGGTGTCCCTTCCTTAGGGGTGAAGGCTATCCCAGTCACCGCCCCAGTGGCCAGCTAAATAGAGTGGGCTTTGTTCACATCCGGGTAGGGGCATGAAAAGGAAATTCTGGCCACAGCTCTTGAGTCAGAGGTGGGTTAGAGTCTAGGCAAGGGATTCTGAAATCAAGGTAACTGATGGGAAGCTAGGTGAAGGGATCAGGAAGGTAGTCAGCTAGGCTAGTATTGGATGGTACGGAGTGCACCAGGACAAGGGTTCAAGTAGAAAGCCTTCGGGAGTTCGGCCACACACTCTGAGGAGTGAATAGGGAGTTCCCATGCATAGGTAGATTCCAACGGCAAAATTCAACATAATCACAAAGGCTTTCCAACTCCAATAAAGCTTATAATGAGCTTCTAGTGGGGCCAGGCTTCTACTGGCTCAAGGTAGCAGTTGTTCTACATGGGGATTTTGTGGTGGGTGGGGCAGGAGCTGTGAGGAGTGGCTGAGCTGGCTGAAACCTGGTTCAGAGACCTCGGTTACAATGGCCCCAGTGACCAGCTTTGATAGACGTGGTGCAGCATCTGGGCGTGGTTCCTTTTCCTGGGGCAGACTGAGAAGTTCCTAAACAGTAGGTCATTAACAAATGCCTGATGAGTGAATGAATGCGTGACTGAATGAGTCACCTTTCTCATGTTTGTGTCATCTGCTCTGCGTGTGCCTCAGGTACATTAGTTTCTACACGTAGGCATAGAGTCCTCTGAGTCCTTCTAGGTTCATGGTTGCCTCAGTCTATTCAGGATTCCAGACACTGGACTCTGGAGCTCTAGGGGACTGGCTGGTGCACGAAGGGCTCTGAGGGCCCCTTACATTTCAGGTCTCCTGGCAGGTGAGGGGTTGTTTTCTAGCAGGTTGTTCAGAGGCACTGACTTCAGGAGCACAGCTTTCTTGCAAGGTGTGCTGGCAGAGAATATGAAGATGGTGGCACTCTCCTTGGGTTTGGAAGAAGGCTGGCTGGCAGAGCTACAGGAGGTTCCCAGATGCCAAAACTCTCTCAGGTGGCTTCATGGACTGAGAGAGAGAAGCAGGGGGACTGCCAAGGATGTGACACTTCTCATGCTAATTAAAAGGGAAGAGAGGCAGCAGCCACTGCTCCACTGATTTATGTTTCATGTTGAACATCAGGGTCTATCGGAGGCTAGGTGAGAGCAAGGCCCTCTGCTTTGCAATCACCCCCAAAGTTTATGACCTCAGCCTCTTCTCAGGCTGCTGCTCTCTTGGTCAGCAGCCTCCCCTTTCTGGCTTACCCTTATATTTAGAGTGGACCAAAGCTGAGAATGTGCGTTCCCATGGGAGTCAGGGGGAAAAATTATCCTCCTGCTCTTATTAGTTAAAATGACCCCTGACACTGAACTTCTTGAAATCTGTGAGCCTCTTTGGGGGAGGAAGCTCCTCTTTGGAAGCAAACTCAGTGCTGTGTGTGCATCACATGGAATACGGAAAGGTTTAGATGGCCTTGGACAAAGGCCCACAATGTTAGGTGTCCACATTGTTAAAGGAATGAAAGGTTTAAAAGTAGTAAATATAGTATAAACCTAGTATCATAAAATATACAGGGGTGAGCAAAAGTAGGTTTACAGTTGTTCATATAAGAAAAGATATCCAGGTTGTGATTATTGCTAATAAATAAATAATAACATAAAAATAAACTCACAACTCTAAACCTACTTTTGTCCACCCCTGTAGTATGAATACATATATCTGTGTATGTAGTTACAGGCTGAGAAAGCCTGTAAGAATATACACTAAATTGTTACAAGTAGTGTTTTCCTCTATTAAAAGATCCAGGGTGGTTTGTGTATATGTGTGTTTTGAATTTTGGCTTCTTTGACTTATTCTTATTTTAAACTTCCCTTTAATGAATATATTACGTATGTAATAATGACAACACTACTACTAATAAAAACATAAGGCAACGAGAGACTTAAATGACCTACTGTCTTGATACCTCTTTCGGCAGAAGGCCTAAGAAACAGAATGAACCTAAAAGCAAGTCTGTTTGGACTGAATGTTTCTGTTTCCTCAGAATAAATGTGCGATGAGCCCTGGCTCGTGTAGCTCAGTGGTTGAGCGCCGGCCTATGAACCAAAGTGTCACCGGTTTGATTCCCAGTCAGGGCACATGCCTGGGTTGCGGGACAGGTCCCCAGTAGGGGGCGTGTGAGAGGCAACCACACATTGATGTTTCTCTCCCTCTCTTTCTCCCTCCTTTCCTCTTCCCTTCCCCTCTCTCTAAAAGTAAATAAATAAAATCTTTAACAAAATAAGTAAATAAATGGGCGATGAAATCCCAAGCTCCAATATGAGGGCATTAGGAGGTATGGCCTTTCATAGGTGATTAGGACCTGAGGGGGAGTCATAAATGGGGTTAGGTCCCTTGTCCCGTATGTCATATGAGGACACTGAGAGAAGACAGCAGCATGTCTATGGGCCAGGAAGTGGTCTCTCATTAGACACCGAATCTCTCTTGATCTTGGACTTCTAGCCTTCAGAACTGTGAGAAGTACGTTTCTGTTGTCTACAAGCCACGCAGTGTGTGGTGTTTTGTTATAGTAGCCCGAATAGACTGAGGCAACCATGAATTCAGAAGGACTCAGAGGGCTCTGTCTCTCAGTCCTCCTTGGGCACCTGTGTGCATCTATGTCCAATGGGCAAGGGACTCCACGTGTGTTGACCCATCTGCAAGACTGGAGTTCCCTGAGTCTGCCCACGCGGGGTGACTGAACTGATGTAGGATTTGAGGGGAGGGTGAAGGCAGTAAATATAAACATCGAAAGACCTTCTACTGACTGTGTGGACTAAGGATTTTTTTGCTGTGGAATTACCTGTGAACGATATTCCTATGACTGGGCTATGCTACTCAAGTGAAGCCATGAATCTCATTCCATTAATCCATTAGCATTATTTTTAAATTTTGAAAAACTTTTTATATTACCCATCCACCACTCAAATTCCTATTCTAGGATCATAAACCCACGGCAAAATTTGAGTCGCCAAGTTTTTTAGAGTCTGAAACTCTTGGAAGTGTGAAATGAAGCCATCTGGCAGGCTAGAAAGCAAGTGGCTTTGAAGTATTTATTTCCATGAAGCATTAGCGATGATTTTTAACCATGTATTGGAAGCTCTGAGCAAAAACAAAGCATGCGGCTCCAGTCAGCCAGCAAGGAACTCTTGGCTGAGCTATTTTTTCCCCTCAGAGAAGGCAGGTAATAGACCTAGAGGGGAAAAAATGGCTCCCCTTCTGCTCTGTAGGCCTTTTTGTGTTTTTTTGGTAGGAATCTTAGTTGAGAGAAGAGTGTGCTCATGCTGAGATTAATAACCCAGGATACTTTCACAGGCCCCATGAGCTTTAAAAATGTTTGATAGAGCTGGTTAATTCAGAGGAGGGAGAAAAGCCGTCTTAAATGGTGGTGTGAGCTTAAATTTTGAGCTCGCTGGTAAAGTATCTGCACAGGCCATTACCTTCCATTAATTACACAATAAACAAGTCTTCGGGACAAGGGGCCTTGGCTATGGGAGGCAGCAGAGGGGAGGCACTGCAGGTACCCTGTGGGTGACAGCCACATCCTGAACCCAGGGGGGCAAGTCTCTCCTTCTACACCTGTGTGCAAAGGGGCTCAGCTGAGTGGACCAGCCCTCTCTCCAGGGTGGAAGATAGGCCCCCTTGTCCATGTCCAGTGCAGTCATTATGCGCTGCTATTCCCCTCTTTAGTGTTGTCAGAAAACATGGAAATGGAGGTAGCAAAGACCGAAAGGTCAAAGTTTTTCTTTTTGTTTTGTTTTACATTTCCAGCAGTGACTGCTGGGTCACTCACATGGGAGGTGTTCTGGGGACAGGCACTTTCTGAAAATGAGAATTCTACTTTTCAAGTTATTTTTGAAACTCATCTGTGATTGATTTACTAGAGTGCTAATACTGTTTTGCTTGCCTCTGTTTCCTCTCCAAAGCATCCTGAATTTCTCCCTAATTTTGTGTATATCCAGCTCAGCTGTAGAAAGGCCAGGGTCACAGGCGATAGGGCTCCGGGGTATTTATAGTTGTAGGGCATGGCTAACTTACAGGCTAACGCTGGGTGGCAGGGATCTTCTGTTTCAAACCTGAGAGCTAAAAATTTGTGTTAGGGCTGTCCTCTACAATAGAAAATAAAATTATATAAGAACAAGTGCTAGGCTAAGGCTGCTGAGAAGCGAATGAGAATATTGTTATAAGACCAAGTATAGTTATAAGGATAATAGCTACAAATGAGTATTAAAGAGGCACCATGATGAACACTTCTCATGGACAGTCTCGTTTAATCCTTAATAGCTCCGTGAGGAAGACACTATTACGACTATGTCACAGGTGGTTTGGAAAGGTTAAGTAACTTGCCCATGTTAGATTGTTCTTAATTTCAATGTTTCTGGTTGTATTTTGTTTGCTGTTTTCTTTTGTTGATTATGTTCCAGTTAAAGGTGAGATCATGCCAGAGGGGAAGGGGGAAGGAACAGTGCCGGGAAGGGTTTCCAGGAAACACTATAAAGGACACATGGACATAACCAAGCGGGAGGGGGTTGGAATTGGCTGGGGTGCGGGGGGAGCGGTGGGGGGAAAATGCAAACTGTAATTGAACAACAATAAAGTAATTAAAAAAAACTTGCCCAAATCTTTATTTTAATTTTTAAAATGGAGATATGCTTGACAAATAAAATTGAATATATTTAAGGGGTGCAACATGGTGATTTGATACATATATACACTATAAAATACTTATCGCAATCCGGTTAATTAACACATCTATTATCTCATGTAGTTACGTTTTTGTTAGGTTGGGTGGTAAGAATGCTTAAGATTAATCTCTTAGGAAATTTCAAGTATACAATACAGTATTATTCACTATAGTTACTATACTGTACCTTAGATCCTCAGAACTTATTCACCTTATAATTAAAAGTTTGTACTCTTTGACCAAAACTTCCCCATTTTCCTCACACCCTCCCCACAACCCCACCCTCCTGGAAACTGCCAGTCCACTCTCTGTTTCCACGAATTCTATTTTTAAAGACTCCACATGTAAACAATACCACATAGTATTTGTCTTTCTCTGCCTTTATCCAAGTCTTAAGGGTAATGTGGGAACAGTATTTGAACCCAGAACACTCTACACAATAACTTGTGTTCCCATACCCACCACTGTATTCTCAAGAAGGAAGTAGGGGCAGGCATTTGACAATTAACCCGTCCTCTTAGGAAATTACCCTCTGAGCTCTCCTTATCTTTAACCCTAACCCTTCTTCAACTCCAGATATCGAGCCCACACTCAGTGGTCTGGATTATCTTTTAGTTGATTTGCACTGAGGAGTCTCCTGCCAGAGAATTTATCTGAGAGGAAGAGCAGCCAGCACAGGGAGAACTCTGGGTATAGCATGGTGTCAGTCACCAGGACTTGTCCCCTAATCTCATCTCTGAGTCCAATTGAGAACAAGGAAGGAGCTGATTATCTGGTCTATTTCCAGTCTTTTTTTTTACCTTACTGTTGTGTAGAAGTTGCTCCTCAGAGAAGCTTCTCAGAGCATCATAGGAGAAGATACCTTGAGGGCTTTTGGTCCAGCTAGCCCATTCTCCTTGTCACTGCCATTCACAGCCATGGAGGTGACTCTTGGCAGCCATGTTCTGGCTTTGTGGGGCTGCCCACCCTGACCACCACTGACCAGTGAAGAGGTGGGCTCTTGACTGAAGCTGGGCCAATCAGAGTCTCTTCCCCGGAAAAAGGAATGGAGATTGGGAGAAGTTAATGCCTGTAACATGTGAACTTGGGAGCCATTTCCACCAAGTAAATTGATGCACCAAGAGAGCTGGTCTTTAGACAGAAAACAATAAGTCCATTGTAGAGAGAAGAGAAGAGATAAAGGTGGAGAGCAAACACAGAGGACTTTCCCATCTCTATTTCTAGCCCCTTCCTCTGGCTCTGGGCCCACCCTAGTTTTTGTTGTTATTGTTGTTTTTTCAATAATAAATTCCTTTTTTTCCTAAACCAAATTGAGATGGTTTCTAAACTTACAACAGTAAATTCTAACTTTTCTGAATTTTATGAGTTAGTACATCATATAATCTGTTCATTGAAGCCATGGTGACAAGCCTATTTCCCCTGTAGGTAAATTAATTTTGTTCAGTTTCAAAGCAACAGCTTGTTCCCTCTGTGTTCCTGTATGATGGAAAATTAGGTATGGGTCAGAACCATTGCTAGAGAAATAGCTTAACAACAAATGTACTTTTGATAATGAGCATGTGTTACTTGGAATGTGATTGACTTATCTATTTTGTTTTCTTTTCATGTAGCCTGCACACTGAAAGAAGCCAAGAGAATCATTCTTGTACCCAAAGGCACTAACTTTTCTTGATGTCCCTAAGTTGTGAACCAGGAAGCTGAAAGTCTGCTCTTGTCACAAATTAGATAGAGAAGCTAGGAAGACCATAAGGGTCTCAGCAGCTGGCCGTGGAAAACAAAATAATCAGAGCAAGGGCCAGGTGGCTCTGGCCATAAATAACCTAACTTAGGGCAAAAAGGACTAAAGTATGATGCTAAGTTTTATGGCCAAGCAGGACTGTAGTCTCCTCCTTCCTTGCTTCACATCCCCTGGAGGTATAGCCAAGAGGGTAATGTGGCATCTCTATTAGTTTCCTAGAGCTTTCATAACAAAATACCTTTAACTGGATAGCCTACAACAACAGAAACTAATTGTCTCACAATTCTGGAGGGTGGAGATCCAAAATTGAGGTGTTGACAGGGCCATGCCCCTCTGAAGCCAGTAGGGGAGGATCCTTTCATGGCTCTTCCAGATTCTGGCAGCACCAGGTGTTCTAGGCTTGTGGAAACATCCTTCCAGTCTCTGTCTTTGTCATCACATGGCCGTTTCTCTGTGTGTCTCTACATTGTGTTCCATCTCCATGTGTTTCTATTCGCTTGCCTCTTAGTATAAGGATATCAGTTGTATTGGATTAAAGGCTCACCCTCCTCCAATATGACTTCATCTTAACTAATCACATTTGCAACAACTCTATTTTTATTTATTTTTTAAAATTACATTTTATTGACTATGCTATTCCTCTTGTCCCATTTTTTCTCCCCTTTATTACCCTTTGCCCTGCATTACCTCTCCCACCGGCATTCTCCCTCCCCCGTTAGTTCATGTCCACATATAAGTTCCTTGGCTTCTCCATTTCCTATACTATTCTTAACCTCCCCCTGTCTATTTTGTGCCTACCATTTATGCTTTTTATTTCCTGTACCTCTTTCCCCATTCTCCACCTTCCCCTTTCCTGCTGATAATCCTCCATGTGATCTCCATTTCTGTGATTCTGTTCCTATTCTAGATGTTTGCTTAGTTTGTTTTGTTTTATATTTTTTAGGTTTAGTTGTTAACAGTTGTGAGTTTTTCGTCATTTTACCTTCATAGTTTTGATCATCTTCTTTTTCTTAGATAAGTCCCTTTAACATTTCATGTAATAAAGGCTTGGTAATGATGAATTCCTGTAACTTGACCTTAACTGAGAAGGACTTGATCCACCCTTCCATTCTAAATGATAGCTTTGCTGGATAGAGTCATCTTGGATGTAGGTCCTTGCCTTTCATGACTTTGAATATTTCTTTCCAGCCCCTTCTTGCCTGCAAGATTTCCTTTGAGAAATCAGCTGATACTCTTATGGGAACTCCTTTGTAGGTAACACTCTCCTTTTCTCTTGATGCTTTTAAGATTCTCTTCTTATCTTTAATCTTGGGTAATATAATTATGATGTGCCTTGGTGTGTGCTTCCTTGGGTCCAACTTCTTTGGGACTCTCTGAGCTTCCTGGACTTCCTGGAAGTCTATCTCCTTTGCCAGGTTGGGGAAGTTCTCCTTTATTATTTGTCCAAATAAGTTTTCCATTTCTTGCTCTTCCTTTTCTCCTTCTGGCACCCCTATGATTCAGGTGTTGGAGCCTTTAAAGTTGTCCCAGAGGTTCCTGCGCCTCTCCTCACCTCACTTTTTTAAATTCTTGTTTCTTCATTCTGTTCTGGTTGAATGTTTATTTCTTCCTTCTAGTCCAAGCTGTTGATTTGAGTCCCGGTTTCCTCCCTTCACTGTTGGTTCCCTGTGCATTTTCCTTTATTTCACTTTTCATAGTCTTCACTCTTTCCTCTATTTTGCAACCATACTCAACCATTTCTGTGAGCCTCCTGATTACCAGTGTTTTGAACTCTGCATCTGATAGGTTGGCTATCTCTTCATCGCTTAGTTGTATTTTTTTCCGAAGCTTTGATCTCTTCTTTCATTTGGGCCATTTTTTTGGTCTCAGTACACCTGTTATGTAGTAAGGGGCAGAGCCTTAGGTATTCGTCAGGGCAGGGCAACCCACATCTCTGTGCTGTGGTGCTGTATGTGGGGGAGCAGTCCAGAAGGGAACAACGCCACTTGCTTGGCTCTCACCTTGTTTTCAGTCACTTCCCCTGTTACCCAGAAGCAAATTGGTCTCTTCTGGTGCTGATTCCTGGGTCAGTGGGTTTCTGTATGTTCTAGGACCCTGTGGGTCTTTCCTATGAACTCTCCTCTGAGGCTGGGAGTTTCTCCTGCTGCCGCAACCCCCACAGGTTTTGAAGCCAGAGGTTTTGAGGTTTTATTTCTCCTCGCTGGAACCCTAGGTTGTGTGGTCTGTCTCGCTCCCAGTTGTTCCTCCAGGTTTATCCTCACGCAAATGTGGGACCGCCCTATCCTCCAGCCAGCGCCTTGCCACAGATCTTCTCTGCCCTGGCTGCACATCTCCACCCCTCCTACTGGTCTGAATGAATTTTTCTTCTTTAACTCCTTGGTTGTTAGACTCCCAAGCAGTTTGATTTTCTAGCAGTTCCGGTTATTTTTTGTTTTTAAATTTACTGTTTTCCCTATTTTGGTTGTGTGAGGAGGCAGTGTATCTACCTATGCCTCCATCTTGGCCAGAAGTCCCTAGATTATGTAACAACTCTATTTTTAAATAAGGTCACATTGTGAGGCATTAGGTATTAGGACTTCAACAAACATTTCTCAGGTGGAGACAGTTCAAACCATAAGAGTGTACATGGGGTTTTGACAAATTTGAACTCAACTTGAGGCAATGTCATGTCCCAAGGGGTCTGACTCAGTTATTCTTTTAAAGGAGCTCATAAGCCTCAGCATTTGGTTTGTTAAGATAGGCAATGGGCCTCAGGTGATGGGGCAGCTTGTCAGAAGGCAGTTTTTTTGAAGAGCCAAGGATAAGAACTTATCTTGAGAGGAAAACAGCAGGCTTGTGACTGGAAAAAGTCTTGTTCAAAGAGAAAGAGGGGGAGTTTTGAGGACAGCATCCATTCAGTTTCTTAGATGGCTTCCAGGTCCAGCAAATGGAGTATAGGGGATGCAAAAGTAAATTTTAAAAGGTTAAAAACTTCATAGCATATGTTGGAACCCATACCTGCAACTCAGTAATACTAAAAATGAGTTATGATGGTTACTATGATTCCATTATACTATTAGATTGGTGAGACCTAGGAAACCCTACTTGTTAGAATCAGACAGGGGACAGCATGGGTGGGGGGCAGGTGGAGAGTAGGAGGTAGTATGGGGCCATTTCAGTTGGATCCTGGTATATGGCTTGGCCCCAGGAAAATGAAGTGAACCTGTGAGTGGGATTTCCATCATGTGAGATGGTACTCTGAAACAGGTCTACAGACTCAGCATGAGAACTGGATTGTGATTGAGAAATAGAGGCAGATATTTGCTTAATGGCCTGAGTATGTGTGGCTGGGATTAAGAAAAGTCTGATACAAAGGAGTCCTCATAATTAGACACTGCATTTATGGAAGCTTGATTGCTAGAATCTTCTATTTGCCTCTCCACCTGAAGCAGCAAGGATTATGTCCTTCACATCTGTATTCCCATCACATGATACAGAATGCAGGTGGCAAACGCCAGGCCCACGGGTCAAATCCGGCCCTCTACCTTGTTTTATCTGGCCTGGCACCTTGTTTCCACCCAGCGGAAGCACAGAGCTCCTTGCCCCTGGTTAAGGAATAGTTACATTTATACAGTCCTAAAATTACACTCGGCCCCTTAAAGGCAACTGTGAGGCTGATGCAGCCCCCAGTGAAAATGAGTTTGACACCCCTGATTTAGAACATATTTCAAACCACAGGTTCAGTGAATATTTGTCGAATGAAGAAATACGTGCACGCACAACTTGGTCAGGAGTGGCTCAGAAACAGGACAGCACTAAACCTACGTGACTACATCTTACAGTTGACAAAGGCAGAGTACAGGGACTGACATGTTCAGTCTTGGAGTTTATACAATCTATCTCTGGCATGAGGTGAGGAAGAAGAAAATGAGGTGCAGAGAAGGGGAGAGGAAGCAGGAAAGCATTGCAGCTTGTGCTGAGTTGGCACTTGGTAATTAAGTTTCATTACCTGGTTTGGAATATATCAATAGGTGCTCCATATTCAAATGTAAACATTTATTATCTACTAACTGAAAGATGAATTTAAGTTGTTTTGTTATTGTTTATTTCTGTTCTTTAATTGGTTATATTGATTTCTTCTGTCTGGAAAATATAGCAGAACCTATTCACAATTACCCTGAAGAAGTCTTATTCTCATTAAAGGACTGGTAATGTGGCTGGCAGAGTTAGCACTGCTGAATGCTTGGACCCTTATTGTCACAGCTCAGGAGTCTACCCGTCCACTGGCACTAGGGGCAGAGGGCTTGGGGGAAAAATTCTGCTATCTCTTTTAGTCATAAAATCAAAGCCTTGTGCCACTGGAGGTAACATTAGAGAGCTTTTCTAATTCAAAGTAACTCCCAACAAAGAAATTTCCATTGACTTTGCTGAAATATGATCATTTGGTCTCTATTTGGAAACTTCCAGTGGTGGACAGCTCACCTGTTGGTCAGGTAATTAATTGGCTTTACCACTGGACAATAGCTTGAGATTCTGACTTAGTGAGTCTGAGATGAGACTCAGGAATCTATATTGTAACATCAATGATGTTGTGATATCAAAGTATATCCATGTTTGACCATGTTTTGGAACCACTATTTCAGATCAGTGATTTTCAAAATTATTTTAGTCAGACTGTGCATGAATAGAAGACAAAATCTTACTAGAAGCAGAACATGCACGGGAGGGGAGACCCAGAGGTCCATGAGGCTGGAGCTCCAAAGGCAAAGGATGCCCATTCATAGGCTATTCCCAGTGACAAGGGCAGTCCAATAATAAATATTAGTTTTAACCATATATAGCCTGTCAACCTAGTAGATAACCCTAAAGACTGGAAAAGACACCTATCAGTAAGGGATCTTAACATTTGGAAATGACCCAGGTATCACCGGGTTATTAGAAGACCTGAAGGGCAGCAGAATAGAGAAAACCAATAAAAAGGGGCCGGGGTGGTGCTCCAAGGCAGCCAGCCGTCTGCTCAGGAACCTCCATTCTACCCCACAGTGAGCGCAGGGACAAAGAACCCAGAAGGGCTCATGGTTTCCAAATCATTGTTTGAGAATTATTGGTCTGGATGTCTGCTTATTTATCAACATCTCTTTTTATCTGTGGCAGTCAAATTAATTTATATGCCCAGAAATCTATAGAAAGGTGCAGGTGTAATCCATTATGGAAAGGAAAAAAAAATGCTACCAATTTGTAACAACCACATACAACTCAAAGGACATTCTAAGGCATGCTTTCTCCTGAAGATGTTTTCAGCTTTTAGAACCGGTCCTGACAGCTTCGTGCAGTGCCTCCTTTCTCTGTGCCCTACCCCCAACTCTGTGCCCAACATGCCCTGAGTCCGTCCTTGGAAGGATGTCTGAAATTCCTTACTTTCTGCTGTAGACTGCACATGAATAGAAGACATTTACGTGTTCCACGTTCTTCAGAATTGAACAATCCCAATACCACCTTTGGACCATCTCTCATAGCATATTTTCAAAAGTTACATGATAAAAATTTTTTTGTTTTTTTTTTTCTATGTCTTACAAAAGGCCCTTTCCTACCATTGTGAGATGAAGGAAGAAATGAAGAGTATGCGAGGAACAGAAATCTCAGTCTCCGCATTTGTGGTCCCAGATGGGGTCTGGCTGGACAGTAAGGGAGGATTTCCTTCTTTTGGACATTTATACTGCATTTCATTGATTCTAAGACATTTCCCCTGCATTTTTGCATGTCTGAAATTGGATGACAGCTTTGAATCAATGGTATTCTTAGTTTGTTTGGTAGTGTTTTTATCTTAGTTGTATAAAATATAATGAAGCATGTAGATGGTGATTTGGAGTCTGTAAAATCCAATAATTTGAACTTGCTTTCCCTTTCTTTATGAGAACATTTTATTCCAGTGACTTCAAATCAATACCCTCGCGGCATAACTCTTCAACTGACTTTGAATTTGCTGTAAACAAATAACAGATTTTGTCAAATGCCTTGATAAGAAATACACAGGATTTTTAGGATCTACCAATCTGGTGCACTGCCCCCTCCTTTGTTTAAAAAGAAAAAGCAGTTCATTAACTAAACCAGCAACTTTTTAAAAAAGTCACCTGAGAATATGTTTATTGATTTTAGGGAGAGAGGAATGGGGAGAAAGAGAGAGAAAGAGAGAGAGAGATCTATTGGTTGCCTGCTGTCCCACCTGGGACCAAACCTGCAACCTAGGTGTGTGCCCTGACTGGGCATCAAACCCACAACCTTTTGGTGTACTGGGTGATGCTTCAACCAATTGAGCCACCCAGCCAGGGCTTAAATCAGCAACTTTTTATTAAGCACCTACTATGTGCCAGCTATGGTTCTCTATAAGGATGTATATTTATAGTAAACAATACTGGTAAAGTCTTTGTTAAACTGTTTTTCTAGGGCACTGTTTTCCAACAGGAATATAATGGGAGCTACATTCATAATTTTACTTTCTGAGTAGCCACATCAAAAAAAAGTAGGAGGAAAACATGATATTAATTTGGTAATAGGTTGTATTTAACTCAATGTATACAGAATATTTTATTAATGAGACATTTGATATCCTTTTTTCATACCAAGTCTTCAAAACCCAGTGTGCATTTTAACTTACTGCTGTAGTTAGGACTCACATCTCAGTCAGGACTGGCCGCATTTCAAGTGCTCAAGAGCCACATGTGGCTAGTGGCTTCTGTGTCGGACAGCACAGCTCTAGGGAGTGAACAAACAAATCTGATCGTGTTAGATAGAGGTTCGGTGTATCCTGAGAACAAAATAAGATCATTGGATTGAGAGTAATTCCATGGAAGTTATTTTAATAAAGTCTCTTTGAAAAGACGAGCAGGAGGCTGCTGTGCTAAAGTAAGAGGAGCAGGTCTCCAGGTTGCAGCAGTGACAGCCAGTCCCTGTGGTAGGAGTGAGTTTGGAGCACTCCAGGCACAGACGGAAGGTCAGTGTGGCTGGAGCAGAGTGAGTCTGAGTGACCAGCAGGTGGAGGTGGCGGTGGGAGGGGCTGGCTGCAGGGGACCCGGAAGGAGAGGTCAGCAGGCACGGGGTCAGGAAGGGTGTTGTGGGCACCATAAAGGCTTTGGAAATGGTGTTAGTTTTGGGTGCCTTGTTTTTATGTGAAATCACACTTATTTCTGGTGAAGACTACGTTTATTTTTTAAGTATTCACATACATCTGTTTAATAATCCACCTGGGAGTTTGCTGAGGATTGGGGCCTAGATTTTCCACAAGCAGCTTTCAGCTGATATCCCTTTTCCCTTGTTGGAAGTTGGAACGTTGTCCTTTGGTGTATCTCCTACTCTCCATGATTTTCAAAGATTACCTGGGGTAACGCTGAGTCCACACCTGCAAGTTCCTCTAATACTCAAGAATGTAATCTAAATAGGCCTGGTGACATAAGCATCTTTTCACTGAGTAAATGGTCTCTTTACTTGACTGTCATACATCTTCACTTTCTTTTCTCTTTTTATAGTTTGAAGATGCCACTTGCTGGAGAAGGCAGAGAAGTGTTATATCAACTGAACTAATTCTGCTTTCTACTTGTTGTTAAAATTGAATCATTTTCCCTGACTTTTTTTTTTTTTGTATTCAACATACCAGTCTTGGTTGGAATGTTTCTTTACAGAGTTGCAGCTCATGTAAGGTGCTGACCTGTGAACATCGCTGTCCGCACGACCTCTTTCGCGTTGTGTTTACAGCAGTTGCCTTCCCCTCAGATCTCCCCAAATCAGGCATTATCGGCTCTTTGGTTTTCCTTATGTGCATCGCTTGGTGAGTTCTTGTGTTAGTCAGGGCTCTCCCCTGAAAGTTCCAGAAGTTCAGCTCCATTGATTTAATAAGCCCAAAGAAAGGAGACTGGTTCACATGATTGCGAAGTTCAGTGATTTCAAGCACAGTAAGATCTAAAGTCTCCAAAATGTTAACAGGAATCTGTCTCTGTATTTTGTTGTTTTTCTCATTTGCTTTCAGAAGGCTCTATAGTTTGGCCACCCGCTTCCCCCAAAGTCTCTTTTCAGATAGCTTCAGCAAAAAAAATCAGTCCTCAGTTGGATATCTGGTATTCCCATTGGCCAAATTTGGGTTATGTGCCCGACTCAAGTTGTTGGGCCTGTGCTTCTGACTCAAGGGAAGATTAATAAGACTTCGGTCACGAGGAGAGAGAATGGATAATAGCCCACGATTCCCATAGTCTCACACCTTACCACTCCTCCCTTTGCAATGTGGCTTGCATTTATTCTCTCCTCTCATTTCCTCTGCCTCTATTCAGCTGAGGAATGTTAAATTTTTGCCTGGATTATTGAACAAGGCACTTAACTAGTCTACCAGCTTCTGTTTTCTTCTGTACATCCGTATATGAAATTCTACGGGGGCATGATTTGTATGAAAGTCTATGTGAACCCTGTGTGACATCATGGGCCTGACTCTCTCCCATGTGATACCCCGAGAATGACCTTGGAAAGGGTAGTTCTGAATGTGCCAGAACCTGCAGGAGACACCAGACCAGAGGAAAGTCAGAAAGATCATCATTCAGAGTGGAAGGAAGGTAGCATATTTAAAAGGTGGGGACTAGAATTTGATAGAACAATGAGAAAGAATAACTACCTTGGCCCTGACTGGTATGGCTCATTTGATTGGGCATCATCCCACATTGCAAAAGGTCACCAGTTTGATTCCTGGTCAGGGCATACGCCTGGGTTGCAGGTTCAGTTCTGAGGCGTGAACAAAAGGCAAGTGAGAGTATGAAAGACAGCCAATTGATGTTTCTCTCTCTCATTGATGTTTTTCTCTCTCTCTTTCTCCTTCCCTTCCCCTCGCTCTAAAATTAAATAAATAAAATCTTCAAAAAAAGAGTACTGTATTTTGCTGTGTATAATGTGCTCTCGTATATAATACACACCCATGTTTTTTGCCCAAACATTCAGGAAAAAATATTTTGCTTTAATTTTGTAATTCAATTATTTATTTATTTATATTTAAAAACAAAGCCGATCATTGTATTCCAGAGTATTATTTTGCATACAGATGCTGTTATTGCTTTCTAGAGTTACATCTTTAACACATAAGCATAAATAAAAGAATTTAAAACATTTATGTAGATATGGAATTAGTATTCCCCATGTATAATGCACATCCTTATTTTTCCCTCAAAAACTTGGGCACTAAGTGTGCTCTATACATGGCAAAATATGGTAACCCTCTTGTATTGGGCTAAGGGTGTAAGGAGCTCAATGCAATACAAGAATGTTCACTAACTACAAAAAAACTTGCAGTATGGTAAAGGGAGAGAACCCCATAAATATCTACATTATATTCTGCTATGCAGGAGGGACCATACAAGGGGTCCTGTCCATATTTCACTGGTAACTGTGGCTGTAATGAGGAAGCACAACATCATGATAGAAGTGGCACTTTATCTGGACCTTGAATGACAGGCAGGGTTTAATTGGCTTAGAGGAAACGGGGGTGGGGCATGCCTGGCAAAGTGAATGGCTCAGGCAGACATGGCAAGCTGATCAGGAGGCCAAGGAATGCTGAGT
The DNA here is from genome assembly GCA_007922815.1 of Macrotus californicus. Lineage (NCBI taxonomy): Eukaryota > Metazoa > Chordata > Mammalia > Chiroptera > Phyllostomidae > Macrotus > Macrotus californicus. The sequence continues at coordinate 48,986 of VMDR010004734.1, forward strand.
TACACAGATTGGCTTTGTCTGGAGTAGTTGGGGACAGACTTTGAGACTAGGTTTAGGCTTGGTTGTTGTGGGTGTTGAATAGCACTGGATTTGGGGCTTGATGAAGATGTGCCAGATGCTAAAGAAGGAAGTGCAACCCCAAGGCTGAGCAGACATTTGCCTGGGGGTCTGCAGGGCCAAGTGCCCTTCAAGTGCTTTGAAGAGAGGGAGGGGGAAGTGGGGAACCCACTTCCTGGCTGCTGCTGGTGTTCTCCTGCCATCTGCATGAGTGACTAGGAACCGTGCCCCCAGAGCAGACTTCTGTAAACGGGCCCCAGGGCCAGCTGAACCCTATCCTGCTGCCATGCTGGCCCTCAGCCAGGCCCTGCTGGGCTTTGCTGGCTTCACTGAGGGAGCCCCAGGGACTCTGCAGGGTCTTCCAGGAGGCAGGGGAGAAAGTAGCAGGAGGACAGAGGCTGGACCCCATTTGCATGCTCAGTGTGTCGCTGTAATTTCCCAGCTGGCCTGAAAGGCCAGCAAAGGAATCTCGCTTGTGAAAACAGAATGGAGTGTAAGTTCCTGGCTATTTCTTCCTAAGTTCTTTCTCTCCATCTCCCACTCTGGGACTGGACCTGAGTCATGCTTCCTTGTCCACTGGCTGCCTCTCTCTCAGGAGGGGTGGGTTCCTTGGCTGCATTTCTCATAACTTCTGCAAGGTCCTCCATCTGCTGCCAGAGACTGGCCTCAGTGGGACATGTGTGTTAGGACTCCACCCTAACATGTCCCAGGACACATACACCCCCTTGATCTTGGCCAAAAGGCTGAAAAGTGACAGGACCACACTTCAGCAAGGCAGTGCCTACTGTCCCCCCAGGGCTTCCGAGTGGGGAAGTGGGGAAGCAAGCCATGGCTGGGTCAGAGTGCACCTGTGAGACCTGGGCTGTGAGGCCAATTTTCTCGTTCCCCATGGTGCCGGGCAGTTAGAATGAGGCCACAGATGCCTCTGTTCTGATCCAGACTAGTTCAGAAAGTGCTGGGCAGTGAACAGATGCTCATATATCCCATGGGGAAGATTTATTTCTCTAAGACTTTTTCTGACTCTCAGGCTGCATTTCAATACGAGCTTGCTCCTGCCTTTTCTCCTTATGTTCCTCTACTGATGGTGGTAGGGCTGGGAGGAGACCTCACTCAACCAAAATGCAGATGCCTCTGCCCCAGCCCATTAGAAGAACAGATACAGATCTGTTGGTTGGAAATATTTCTGGACTTTGGTTGCTATATACTAGAGAAACCACCCCCCACCCTGGGCTGCAGGAAGAAAGAGCCCACCCTGACCCTCCATAAGAAGGAAGTACTGTACACACTAAGGGTTAAGAGAGCATCTGTTGGAGTCAGACGGACCCAGATGAAAATCCCAGCTCACGTACTTGCCCACAGACCAGGCAAATCATGCTTAGAGCATCCATTTCCACATCTGTTAGGACACTGGCAGTGCTCACCTTGCAGGATGGGAGAAGGTCTAAACAAGATGAGGCATGTGCAGCATTTAGCTTGGTGCTTGGTGCTTCGTGCACCCTCAGCAAGTGGTAGCTGCAGGTATTAAAGCAATGGTCTTGCCTTTACTGTTTGGCATTGATTAACCCAAAAGAGAGGCAGGCTCCATATGGACTCAGCTGCTATTGCTCCCCAAAACAGTCCAGGCAACTGCTACAAAAGAGCATTCGCAGGGCACATACTTTAACATGATGTTGATTTTAAGATGCAGCTGGGCCAACCCCAGGCTCTAGCGCCTTCCCATTCACATCTGGCATGCAGCCCCGGAGAGAGAGGCATTTCTGTGCCTTCCAGATTAACCTCAGGAGGGTGTCTGTAGCTCAGTGATCCAACGGCTGTTAGTTTTACATGCGTGCCGCATAAACACACTTGTCAGTGGTCTCATTAGTTTTTCTGCTCATGTTCAGCTATGAAATTACTGCTCTGACCGGGGAGGCCCTGCGGACACGAGCTCTCATTATCTTTAGGAAGAGCACCACCACACAGCCATAAATCTAGGACAGCTGCCGAACGAGCTCTCTCTGCGGTTCAGCTGTGGTTCATCTCTTGGACCGGAGAAGTCCTAAGTCAGAAACCATGACTCTGCTGTTCGGACGGGATAAATGCACAGGACACCTCCACTGCACGAAGGCAGGGGCAGAGCCGGGTGCTCTGGTGAACCATGAGCTTGAGAGCATCCAGCGTGTGGCGAGGTTCCAGAGACCGACACCGACGACAGGAAGCGTGTGGGTGTCTGTCCCTCACATCCTGCCTGGTTAACCCCCCAAAGGAGAAACACTGTAAGGAATGCATATTACAAAATAGGGGATCAGTACATCTTACAAAATTTAAAAGAAGACTTTATCTAAGGCCAGCCCTGGGGTTTATCTTCACAACCACCTTTTTAAGCAATGAGTGCCAGAATGTTACATTAAAAAATAATGATGTACACTTGGCATATAGTATTATTTTAGTTTCGGAGTAAAATGCAGTGATTCAGCATGTATAGACTTTACGACGTGATCACTACACTAAGTCCAGTAACCATCTGTCACCATGCAAGTTACTACAGTGTTACTGACTGCCTTCCCCTCCCCCTTTCTTTCACCCTCTTCCCGTCCCCTCCAGGCTGGCAGCCATCAGTCTGATCTGTTTTTATGAGGCTGTTTTTGTTTTCTTTTGTTTGTTCATTTGTTGTTTTTTTCATTCTATGGTATTTGTATTTCCCTGACTTATTTCACTTAGCATAAGACCCTGTAGGCTCATCCATTTTGTCACAAATGGCAACACTGCAGTGTTTTTACTGCTGAGTCATATTCCATGGTGTGTGTGTATATCACATCTTCTTTATCTACTTGTCCACTAGTGGACACCAAGGCTGCTTCCATATCTGGCTATTGCAGATAATGCTCCGATGAACATAGGGATGCATGTATCTTTTTGAATTTGAGTTTCTGTTTTCTTTGTATAAATACTGAGAAGTGGAATTGCTGGGCTTTTACTGGCTCTGTTTTCAGTTTTGTGAGGAGCCTCCATGCTGTGCTGCACGGTGGTGGCCCCAGAGTGCACCCCACCAACAGTGCACCAGACTGACCCTTTCTCCACATTCTTTCCTGCACAAGCCCGCGCCTCTTCTGTGTCGATGTTTTTATTACAGCCATTCCGACACACGTGAGGTGATACCGCACTGTGGTTCTGATTTGCATTTCCCTGATGATTGGAATCTTGAACACTTTCCTATGCCTGTTGACCACCTGGATATTTTCTTTGGAGAAATGTATGTTCATGCCCTCTGCCCATATTTTGATTGGATTATTTGTTTAGTTATTGTGTTTGCTTTTGAGTTGTATGAGTTCCTTATATATTTTGGATATTAACTCCTTATTAAATATACATTTCCTAATATATTCTTCTTTTTGTCTTTTTGTGTTGTTGATGGTTTCCTTCACTGTGAGAAGCTTTTTAATTTGATGTAGTCCCATTTGTTTATTTTTCCTTTTGTTTTCCTTGCTCAAGGGGACATATCCAAAAAGATATTTCTCAGACAGATGTCAAATAGTTTACTACCTATATTTTCTTGTAGGAGTTTTATGGTTTCAGGTCTTAGATTTAAGTCTTTAATTCATTTTGGGTTTAGTTTTGTATGTGGTATAAGAAAGTGGTCCAGTTTTATAATTTTGTTATGTATCTGTCCAGTTTCCCCAAATTCACTTATTGAAGAGATTGTCATTTCTTCATTACATATTCTTGCCTCTTTTGTCATAGACTAATATAAGCTAAAGTTTATTTCTGAACTCTCTGTTCTGTTTTGTTGATCTGTGTGTCTGTTTTCTGCCAGTAGCAAGCTCTTTTTGATTATTATAGCTTTGTACTACAGTTTAAAACCAAGGAGTGTGATGCCTCAATATGTGGTTCTTCTTTCTGAAGATTGTTTTGGCTGTTAGGGGTCTTTTGTGGTACAATATGAATTTTGGGGTTGCTTTTTGTGGTTCATAGAAGAATGTCATTGGTATTTTGACAGGAATTACATTGAATGTATAGATTACTTTGGGTAGTATGGATTTTAACAGCATTAATTCTTCCAAACCATGAACATGGTATATCCTTCCATTTATTTTTTCCCTGTTCAATTTTTTCTTTAGTGTCTTATATTTTTCCGAGTCTTTCAAAACCTGCTTGGTTAAATTTATCCTTAGGGTTTTATCCTTTTTTGATGCACTAGTAATTGAAATTGTTTTCTTAACTTTTCCTCTGATTATTCATTGTTAGTGTATAGAAACACAACAAATTGCTCCTAATTTTGTAGCCTGCTACTGTACTGAATTTATTTATTAATCATAATAATGTTTTGTTGGAGTCTTTGAGGTTCTCTGTATATAGTATCATGTCATCTACAAATAGTGACAGTTTTACTTCTTATTTTTCTATTTGGATGCATTTTATTTATTTTTCTTATCTGACTACTGCTGTGGCTAGGACTTTCAATACTATGTTGAATAATGTTGGTGAGAGTGGGCATCCTTTTTGTTGCTGATCTTACAGAGGAAGACTATCAGCTTTCACCACTGAGTGTGACGCTGACTGGATTTGTCGTGGATAACCTTGACTATGTTGAGGTAGGTTTCCCCATACCCATTGTGCTGAGTCTTTTTAAAAATTCTTATTTATTTTTAGAAAGTGGGGAAGGGTGGGAGAAAGACAGGAAGAGAAACATCAATGTGTGGTTGCCTCTCACACGCCCTCTACTGGGGACCTGGTCCACAACCCAGGCACGTGCCCTGACTGGGAATCGAACCAGCGACCTTTTGGTTCACAGGCCGGTGCTCAGTCCACAGAGCTACACTAGCCAGGGCTGTTGAGAGTCTTTATTACAAATGAATATTGAATTTTGCCAAGTGCTTTTTCTTCATCTATTGAGATGATCATATTAAATTTAGTGTTAGTCTTGTTGGTGCTAATTCTATCATGCTAATTGATTTGCTGGTATTAAACAATCTTTGCATTCCTGAACTAAGTCCCACTTGATCATAATATGTGTAGTTTTTTTAATGTATTGTTGATTTTGGTTTGCTAGTACTTTATTGAAAAATTTTGCATCTATGTTCATCAGGGATATTGGCTGATAATTTTTTGCAGTGTCTTTGTCTGATTTTGACATCTGGATAATGCTGGCCTTGTAGACTGCATTTGGAAGCCTTCCTTCCTCTTCAAATTATTGGAATAGTTTGAGAAGAATAGGCAGTAATTTTTCTTTAAATGTTTAGTTAAATTCACCTATGAAACCATCTGGTCATGTACTTTTGTTTGTTGGCAGTTTTTTCTTTTGAAGTAATGAAAAGGGTGAGATTTAATTTTTATTTATAGGACATTGCAAGATATGAAATTTCACATAGAAATAAGAAACCCACTGACAAGAGTAGGTTCATACAGTATGTACAGCTTGGAACTGTTCAAGTATAGTTTTATTGTGAAAAATGCTGCAATAACAAACCACATTTAAAAAGAGTTCTTCATAGAGAAACAGTAAGCAAACTTATATCAAACGTAGTACACAACAAACAATTTACCCCTCAGCTGTACAATCAAAAAGTTAAAGGTCCCAGGGCTGCCATCCTGGACTTGGAACTTAGAGCCTTCAAAGGTAATTTCTGGCACAACAGTTTGAATTTCCCCTTTATCCACAGAGAAATACTTCTCAATTAAGTTTAATGAAGTTTTGTACACAGACTCATTTTCATGGTTTTGTGAAGCTTCAATTTTGCCCAAACCTCCACATTCTTCAGTCATTATACCAAATTTCTCAGTTTCACCTAGTTTCTCAGTAGCCAGAAAGATATTTGAAATGGCATCCAGAAGAACCATAATAATTTCGGTGTCTTTCACAGTTAAGCTACACCACAGTGTGAGATGTACGTTCTGTGTGACTGTTCCACCACCTGTACAGATGGTTGCAGCCCATGTGGTCTCCTTTTGTGTCTTAAAGCCTGCCTTAGAGAGAACGCCAACGAGGAATGGGACTAATCCACAACATACACCTTGCCGTATCCCAGCATCTTGAGTCTGCTCCTGGTGGCCAGCTGTGATGTTTGACATTATAGCTTCCTTGTGAATATTAGTTTTGGAGTTTGTTAGCAGACTGGGAAAGATGGCAAGTGCTCACACATCTATTACAACCTGAGTCTGTTCATCGGTCCCAGTGACAATTTTTCCCATGGCTCTTAGTGCAGGAGTCACAGTCGGCATTCGGTAGCTCCCAGGAGCATCACAAGTTGGGACACAACTCCCATTCCACAAGCATTTAAATCTGTTCATTTGGGCCATCAGTAAGGTAGGAAAGGGCCCAGCAGCTGTCTGCTAATACTTCGGGATCATTATGATGCAGGAGACGACCTAAAGTAAGAAGAATCTTCCCAACAGCATCTAACAGGGGGTGCAAGACCGTTGTTCCAACAAAAGTTCGAAAGTGTCCACGTACCGTTATGGAACTACATGCTAAACACAACACGTCAGCAAACACAAGACGAGTCAACAGTGGGTCATCTGCACCATACTTGATAACCAAGTCTTGGAAAACTGAACCGTCACCTGCAACATTTCCTGGAGCCCATACTGCTTATTCGTGGATGTGAGCATGGGAGATGCCAGTGGAGAAAAGACTGCTGGGATAGCACCTCCATCTACTACAGCCTCGGTTTGTTCTAATGTTCCAGAAGCAGTGTGAGCAAGGGCCCAGCAGATTCAAACTGAATGGGACTACAACCCATTCTGCCTCAAGGGGACACAAATTTTGGAATCAAACCAGCCCAGATTATATTGTCTACAAGTGGCTGTTTTTCCCCAGAAAGCTGTTTCCTAGCATCTTGAGTAGTTTGGAGCTGGCTTTCCAAATGGTTGCTTTTTATGCCTTTGACAATGTCCTCAACAGACCAATTTACAGTCCCTTGGTTGTGTGTGTGTGTGTGTGTGTGTGTGTGTTTGCCTGCAGTGGAGAAGTAGCATCATCAGGAAACAAGCTGACGTTTCTCCTTTTCAGCACCTGGTCATCCTTTTTAGCTTCCCTCAGCTCCAAATTAACTTCTACTTGGTGATGTCTCATTTCTGTACTGTCTCTCCCCTTCTTCCTGACTCTAGTAAGGCAGACAGCTGGTGAGTTAGCATTTTTGCTGGTGGACGTAGTTATGGGACAAAAGGAGAAAACTACATAGCCGGCCCCAGCTTTCACAGGAGATGCTGTGTGGCATGCAGCCTGCAGCTTGGCTGCTCTGAAAACATCTGCCACGGACCAGTGGGAAGAAGATGTTTTGGGGAGATTTTGGGATTACTGATTCATTGTTGTTGCTAGTAAGGAGTCTTTTTGGATTTTCTGTTTTTTCCGAATTTAATCTTAAAAGGTTCCATTTCTAGAAATTTACTTATTTATTCTAGGTGTCCAATTTATTGGAATATAATTGTTCATAGTATTTTTTAATGGTCCTTTGTATTTCTGTGGTGATGGTTTTAATCTCCCCTGTTTCATTTCTGATTTTATATATTTGGGCTCTCTTTTTTTATTTCTTTTAATTTTTAAAAAAATATATGTTTATTGATTTTAGAAAGGGAAGAAGGGAGAGAGAGAAACACTGATATGAGAGAGAAGCCAATTGGCTGCCTCCCATACACACCCCAACTGGGTATCAAACCCAGAACTTTTTGGTATATGGGATGATGCTCTAACCAACTGAGCCACACCAGCTAGGGCTCTTAGTTTTCTTGATGAGTCCTGCTAAAGGGTTGTAAATTTTATTCTTCCTTTCAAAGAACCAGCTCTTAGTTTCATCGATCTTTTCTGTTTTTTGTTTTTTTAGTTTCTACTTCATTTATTTCTACTCTGAACTTTCCTCCTATAACTACTTTTGCCACATCAAAAAAGTTTGCTGCTTAACAAATTATGGAAAGTTGGAAAGTTGTGTTTTTATTTGTATTTCAAGGTATTTTGGATTTCTTGTTTGATTTCTTCTTTAATCCATTGGTTGTTTAGTCTCTAACATGGTTGTGTTTTTTCCCATTTTCTTCTTATAATTGATTTCTAGTTTTATACCATTGTGGCCAGAAAAGTATTCTTGATATGATTTCACTCTTTTGAATTTATTGAGACTTGTTTTGTGACCGAATGTGGTCAGTCTTGGAGAATGGTCCATGGACAGTTGAAAAAAAAATGTGTATTGTGCAGTTTTTGGATAAAATGTTCTATAAATGCCTATTAAGTTAATCTGGTACAATGTGACATTTAAGGCCATTATTTCCTTATAAATTTCTATCTA
>VMDR010004735.1:0-57279 GCA_007922815.1 Macrotus californicus
GCACAATACAATACAGTATTGGGCAAAAGTAGTTTTACAGTTGTTAGGCCAAACAGTTTGTTCTTGTATTATTATTGCTTTTAAAATAATTTTTATCTTTCAATTACAGTTGACATAAGATATTATATTAGTTTCAGGTGTACAGCCTAGTGATTAGACATTATATAATTTGCTAAGTGATCATCCTGATACATCTCATACCCATGTACCTCCCATAACTATTCTGTAACTACCATTTTGTCCTTCCTAATCCCTTCATCTTTTTCACCCAAAACTACAAGCCCCCTAGCAACCATTGAAATGTTCTCTGTATCCCTGAGTCTGTTTCTGTTCTGCTTGTCTGTCTTTTGTTTTTTAGATTAAATTGTTGATAGATATGTATTTATTAGCATCTTATTTTTCATTTCTTTGATCTTTTTTTTTCTTAAAGAAGACCATTGAACACTTCATGTAATACTAATTTGGTTACTTTTTTTGTGTGTCTGGGAAGCTCTTTATAGGTCCTTAGATTCTAAATAACAGCTTTGCTGGGTAGAGTAATCTTGGTTGTAGTTCCTTTCTTTTCATCACTTTGAATATCTCTTGCCAATCCCTTCTGGCCTGCAAAGGTCATGTTGAAAAATCAGCTGTCAGTCTTACAGGAACTCCCTTGTAGCTAACTAACTGCTTTTCTCTTGCTGCTTTTTTTATTCTCTTTCTCTGTAAACTTTTGCATTTTAATTATGATGTGTCTTGGTGTGGGCCTCTTTGGGTTCATCTTGTTTGGGATTCTCTGCACTTCCTGGACTTGTATGTTTATTTCTTTCACCAGGTTAGGAAAGTTTTCTGTTGTTATTTTTTCAAATAGATTTTTAATTTCTTGCTCTCTCTTTTCTCCTTATGACACCCCTATAATGCAAATGTTGGTATACTTGAAGTTGTTCCAGAGGCTCCTTACTCTATCCTCATTTTTTTAAATTTCTTTTTTCATTTTGCTGTTCTGATTTGTTGCTTTTTGCTTCCTTATATTCCAAATTACTGTTCTGATGCTTGGTTTCATCTACTCTACTGTTGCTTCCCTATAAATTATTCATTCAATTAATGTACGTTCATTAATACACTCAATTAATGTATCCTTCATTTCCGACTGGATTTTTTTTTATGGTTTCCATGTCCCTTTTTATGCTGTTGAAATTCTCTCTAAGCTCATCTACTCTTCCCCTAAGTCATCGAGCATCCTTATAAAGAATGTTTTGAACTCTGCATCCAGGAGATTGCTTGTCTCCATTTTGTTTAGTTCTTTTTCTGGAGTTTTGTTTGGTTCTTTCATTTGGGACACATTTTTTTGTCTCCTCATTTTGGCATCCTCATTGTATTTGTTTCTATGTATTAGGTAGAGCTGATACACCTCCCAGGCTTAGTAGAGTGGGCTAATATGGTAGTTGTCCTGTAAGGCGCAGTAGCAGAGCCTCCCTGATCACCAGAGCTGGACATTCCAGGTTGTGCCCCGACACCCACCTCGTGTAGGGCGTGTGCACCCTCCTATTGTAGTTTAGCCTTGATTGATGTTGGCACATCAATGGGAGGGATTTACCCCCAGGTCGACTGGCTGCAAGGACTGGCTTCTACCACAGTGGAGGATCAGCTGTGCAGAGACCCACCCCACAGAGCGTAACTTACTTCAGCAGGGCTCTGGTACCTACTTAATCTATCCCTTGAGTGTATATCACTTGTGGATGTGATCAGGTGGTGCTTCAACATGATCTGAAGCTATCCACCAGGTGTGCTGGCTCTGAGGCTTCCCCGAAGAGCAGGCCAAAGTCAACCATGCCTGGGCTCTGCTTGGTGCCACTTTGCATGAGCTACAATGTGAACCACAGCTGGTTGCCACTAGTGCCAGGCTCGGGGCCACTTAGCAAGAGGTGTGGGGCATGCAGGGAGCCAGATGCTGCTTGTTTGAGAGATTTTAGGAAAACCTGAAGCTTGAGTCAACACAGAGCATTTACATGGAAAAGCCACTGAAAGCAGGTTGGGTGGGCCTGTAAGTTGGCGGAGTGAGGTCTCAGGGAATCATCAGGGTGGGGTGAACAATGTGAACCAGATTGTTGGTGACTCAGATATGGCACCTGCCTGCTGGCTCTGTTGGGGAGGGCTCAAAAAAGGAACAATAGCCTCTGCCAACACTTCTGTCTGGGGGAAAGCTGTCCCTCCAGTTCTTGCCCAGGTGTCAGACACTTTCATTTATTAATTATTATATTGTTTCCATATGAACAACTATAAACCTACTTTTGCCCCACCCTATATACATATGTAATATTATAAAGTTGTACACTTGAAATTTATATCATGTTATACTACACCAATACATTTAAATTTTTAAAAATGAACAGGATTTGGCATAAGGATGATTAGAATTTTCCCATGGTGGTCCCTGGCTTCAGGATGTGGAGTCTGGAAGCATCTAAAGAGAAAGTTCCTAAAGAGAAAGTTCCAGGCCTTGCAGCCAGACCTTACATACTTTCCCTGGCCTCCCTTCCCAATGCTGGGAAGGAGGAGCTGAGTTTCCCCACTTCATGAGTGAGGAAACCACCCGAAGGCTGAGAAGGGTTGGAAAGTTGAACAAGGGTTGCTGAGCAGGGACAAGCAGCCATCATCTGGCACCTGTTGGTGCTGGAGACAGAGGCTGTTTTTGCCACAATATGGAATTTCAGTCACATTGCTCCAAACAAAAACCAACTAAGCAGGCTGTTCTGCATAGTGACATCATGTAAAAGAGTCAGAGTGACCGAAGTCCTGTTTCATTCAGCTGGTGGCTTTCACATGTGAGAGCTTCCTGGCCTGGATGCAATAGTATCTTGGAGGTTGTTCTGCCTTGGTCTTCTGAGCCATAAGTCTTTCCCATGCCCTCAGGGGACAAGTGAGAAAGGGACACAAACAGTTGCCACACATCTGGAGGTCTTGGTACAATTCCAATATTCTGAAATCTGATCACTTTTTCAAAAGGTTAATTCTTGATATGTGATTCAATCATTGAATACAATAAATGTATTGAGGATTCTTTCTATGCATATGTTCACAAATTTAAAAAAAAAAAACATTTTTCAAGACAGTATGCCATACTTTTTGGCTCAGGAAATTCAGTCACCATTATTATGTGGATATGATTTTAAACCTGCCAACTGCAATATGCAGTCAGAAAGTTTTCCTGCCGGACCCTGAGTCAGGCTGCAGACAGGGCATGAGGACTGTGTCAGTGTGGCAGGGGTCATGATGGGGAGATGTGAGTGGGCAATTGTCACATTTCTACTTTCAAAATCAGAAGGCCTGTCAGTTCTCAAAGCGAAGGTGGTCACCCTGCCAAGATTGCAAGGTGAGCAAGCCCAGAGGAGGGGTGTGACTGCCCCCAAGGTCACTGGGCCCAGGGAAGAAAAGCCAGTTTAATACACCACCTGTAGTTGCCTCAGGACCATCCGAGAGATGCCCTCTCTGAAGGCTCTGGAGAAGGCAGGCTAGCCAAGTGTCTGACACCTAGTGTCTGATTTTTTTTAAGCATCGAGCTCCCCCCACCCCTTTGAAGTTTTGGACAGTTTTGTAGCAGCATGGTGGAGGGGGAAAGCAGGAGACCAGGCACCCCAAGACAAGAGAATTGTTCCCAGCACTGCTCCTAACTGCTTGTGGGACCTTGGGCAACTGATCTTCTGCTCTAAGTTTGTTTGCTCCTCCGTAAAACTTCAGGGTTGGACTAGATGACTTCTGGTACCTGGAAGGCTCAGTAAGACAAGATGGTCTCAGCCAGGTAGGAAAGACAGGCACCTGGAGTGGATGTTCAATGCATGGAGGGAGTGACCTCTCTGAGTGGGAAAAGCTAAGGCAAGTAATCACCTATCTTCATTGCCAAAGGCAAATAATAATATGACAAAGGTGTGCCAAGGAACTTGAGGTGGCAGACTTGGGTCTTGAAGACATTCCAGCACCCTGACACTGAGGCCCTGGAGAGGAGAAGCCCATGAGGGCACCCTCCATAAGGACACATCTCATCATCTTGGATGCATTCTGTCTCTGAAAGGCTGACATGCTTTGGGGACAGGTTCTCAGATGTGGCACACTGCTGCACCTATGGGACTGCAAATAGAATCTGAATCAGCAGCCCTGGACTTCTCAGATGGTTCACTCTAGGGGTAGAATAAGGCTCAAGGGGCAGATTCCAGAGTTTGGGACAATATAGGGAGGTGGTGCTGGAGTAATTCAGGTGACATGTTAAAAGGGCTCACCAAAAACATACTACAAGATAAGGACATGGCATTCAGCCCAGAGTGCACACAGAAACCCATGGCATATCAGGTAAAAAGTGAGAGGCTGCCACATGGGGCTCAGCAGTGCCTCTAAAGAGTTGACTGTGTAGGGATAATAGGGGACCTCGTGCCGCAGTCTCAGGGGCAGGAGTGCAAGAGTGCCTGAGGCCAAACACAGGGCTCTGGGTCAAGGCAGATAGAAACAGGCCACCAGCTCACCCCGAATGTTGCTGGCTTTGGAGGAAGTGGAGAACAAGCAGCTGTCAGTCTCCAGATCCCAGATCTGAGGAGAAAATGAGGAAGAGTAATTGGATGTCTTGAACAGCCTGCTTTGCTGTTTTTCTGCAATTGTCACCTGCTCTGGGGGTCTGATTTGGCTTGATGGAAGTCCAGGGGGCACCAAGGAGCAGGGGCAGAGGGTGAGGCAGAGAGTGTGGGAACAGCAGTGCCTTTGCTGAAACCCATTAAATTCACAGCATATCACAACTGAAAATGAAAATTTGTCCGTAGCTTTCCTCTCTTTCAGAGAATGCCAGACGCCAGCAGACTCCTGAAACACTTGGTGTGTCTCTGTGGTTTGTAGAAGTATTTGGGAAATATTTGGGCTGAAAAATCAATTCAAAGAATGAAGACAATCTTATCAAGCATGCTAGAAATTTAGCTCTTTGGTTTCTAGTTGCTTTATTTTATTGGATAGGAATAAGATATTCTAAAATAAATTACATACCATATTTTCAAGACAGGATTTCAATATATTTTAAACACAATTTGGGAAGCAATTCAATATGCCCAAATCATCATAGGCAAGATGCTAATCTTGTAATCATGAGTTTAGATTGGAAAAAAAATGGAGAGGCACTATGAAGAGAAAATAGAAGATGTTCTCATACAGAATTGTGATTATTTGATGGCAGCAAGTTTTGAAAAAAATGCTCATTAAAATTATGAAGTCTCCAACTTTGTGGTTTTGGAGGAAGTCTTTGAATTTCAAAGTAAGTAACAAACTATAAAGTCCCTTTTCATTTTGCTGATGTTTTCTTTAGCCATGTAGAAGATTTTTATTTTCCAACCATGTGGGAAAATATATTTGCAGATGATACCTCGGACAAGGGTTTGATCTCCAAAATATATAGAGAACTCACACAACTTCACTCAAGGAGGACAAACAACCCAATTAAAAAATGGGCAAAGGACCTGAACAGACACTTCTCCAAGGAGGACATACAGAGGGCCCAGAGACACATGAAAGGATGTTCAGTATCACTAGCCATCAGAGAGATGCAAATTAAAACCACCATGAGATACCACTTCACACCAGTCAGAATGGCCATCATAAACAAATCATCAGACAAGTGTTGGAGAGGTTGTAGAGAAAAGGGAACCCTAGTGCACTGTTGGTGGGAATTCAGACTGGTGCAGCCACTATGGAAAACAGTATGGAATTTCCTCAGAAAACCAAAAACAGAACTGCCTTTTGACCCAGCAATTCCACTGCTGGGATTATACCCTAAGAGCCCTGAAACACCAATCCAAAAGAACCTATGCACCCCAATGTTCATTGCAGCACAATTTACAATAGCCAAGTGCTGGAAGCCACCTAAGTGCCCATCAGTCAATGAGTGGATCAAAAAACTGTGGTACATTTACACAATGGAATTCTCGCAGCAGAGAGAAAGAAGGAGCTCCTACCCTTTGCAACAGCATGGATGGAACTAGAGAGCATTATGCTAAGTGAAATAAGCCAGGTAGTGAGAGACAAATACCACATGATCTCACCTTTAACTGGAACATAATTAACAAAACAAACAAGCAAGCAAAATACAACCAGAGACTTTGAAATTAAGAACAAACTGACAGTAACCAGAGGGGAGGTGGGAGGGAATAATTGGGGGAAAAAGGAAAGGGTCCTCAAGGAACATGTATAAAGGACCCATGAAAAAAGTCAAAGGTGGGTAGGCTGGGGTTGGGGGCAGTGGTGGGGGGAAAATGGAGACAACTGGACTTGAACAACAATTAAAAAAACATAAAAGAAAAGAAAAGAAAACTATAAAGTCCACACATGTTACCATTTTAACAAATTTGCTCAAAGGGCTGAATTGAGTTTGGGTCCTGGTTGTATCACAGACTGATCTCAACATCCACTTTTTAAAAAATATATTTTATTGATTATGCTATTATAGTTGTCCCATTTTCCTCCCTTTATTCTCCTCTGCCCTGCACACCCCCTCCCACCCACATTCCCCCTCTTTAGTTCATGTCCATGGGTCATATATATGAGTTCTTTGGCTTCTACATTTCCCATACTATTCTTAACCTCCCTCTGTCTATTTTGTACCTACCATTTATGCTTCTTATTCCCTGTACATTTTACTCTCATTCTTTCCCCACCCCCTCCCTGCTGATAACCCTCCATGTGATCTCCATTTCTCTAGAACAGGTTTTGTTCCTGTTCTAGTTGTTTAGTTTAGCTTTGTTTTTTCAGGTTTGGTTGTTGGTAATTGTGAGCTTGTTGTCATTTTACTGTTCATAGTCTTGATCTCCTTCTTTTTCTTAGGTAAGTCCCTTTAACATTTCATATAATAAGGGCTTGGTGATGATGAACTCCTTTAACTTAACCTTATCTGGAAAGCACTTTATCTAAATTCTTCTATTCTAAATGATAGCTTTGCTGGATAGAGTAATCTTGGATGCAGGTCCTTGCCTTTCATGACTTCAAATACTTTTTTCCAGCCCCTTCTTGCCTGTAAGATTTCTTTTGAGAAATCAGCTGACAATGTTATGGGAACTCCTTTGTAGGTAACTTTCTCCTCTTGCTGCTCTTAAGATTCTCTCCTTATCTTTAATCTTGAGCAATGTAATTCTGATGTGCTTAGGTATGTGCTTCCTTGGGTCCAATTTGTTTGGGACTCTCTGAGCTTCCTGGACTTCCTGGAAGTCTATTTTCTTTGCTAGATTGAGGAAGTTCTCATTATTATGTTTTCAAATAAGTTTTCAATTTCTTTCTGTTATTCTTCTCTTTCTGGCACTCCCATGATTTGGATGTTGGAATGTTTAAAGTTGTCCCATAGGTTCCTAAACCTCTCCTCATTTTTTTGAATTCTTTCCAGCCAAGATGGAGGCATAGGTAGATACATTGTGCCTCCCTGAACAACCAAAAGAATTGTAACAGGGTGTAGCCAGGGGAACCCCAAATAGGAACTTGTAATGGGGTCCAGAACTCAGGGTGTCCAGGAAATATTAAAAATATGGGATGTCCTCACCCCTGCAGGTCTGAACTGGGGGATGGGACACATAGAGCAGGGCCATTGAGAGTTGTTTTGCATAACAACAGTTTTGCAAATAACCTTAGGCATGGTCATTTGACATATCTATAAGTTTTAACCGGTTTTATGGATATGTTAAATAGCTGTGGCCATGCTTTGAACCAGGGAGATGGGAGTGAGTTCCACCCAGGATGTAATTGGGAGGCAACGCCCCCTGGTTACAGCACCTGCATGAGAGCCTGGAGATGATTGGCTCCATGCCACGGGGCCACACCTGCCCAGACTTACTATGGCAGCCCAGTAAAGCTAGAAAAACATGGGAATGCTGGCAGGTGTAACTGATTGTGGGAGAAGTTGGAAATGGGGCTGCAGAGGAAGTTTGGCTATGGGATTTAAACCCAGGTGCAGCAGCCATGCTGGATGGTGGGGTCCACTCAGCTTTGGGCTGCTCCCTTTTGCCTCGTGGCTTAGGAAGCAGAAGAGACCTTGCTGGGAAGAGAAGGGGTGAAAGGACTCTTGCTGGTGGGCCATGAGGATTGCCACATGGTTTTGGATTAATGAGGTCACGGCGGCGACACAGCTGATGGTGCCAGGAACCAAAGGGCTACGTGAGCCACAGACATCTGCTTCTTTTCCTGAGATACGGTACCCCAGACTGGGCAGAGGGAGAAGAAAGGACTGTGTGTATTTGTGGGTATTCTAAAGGACTTTAGTATTTTAATGAAGACATTAAGTCATTACTCTAAGTCTGTCTAACTTTTTGAATAAATAATTCCTTTCATTTTCACCAATTTCTGGCATTGAGAGACATCTTTCACTGGTCGCGGGCAAGGTGAACCTAGTACAGGGTGGGGGGACCCCCAGAGCACAAGGAGAGGAGTCCATTCCGTAATAGTATATTGTTCACCCCACCCCCACTGGGTCTGTTCTGTAACAGAAGAACAACAACAAATTTAAAAACAAGAGCCAGAACTGCCAGAAATCAAACCATATGGAACTCCAACAATCAAGGAGTTAAAAAAACATTCATCCAGACTGGTAGGAGGGGTGGAGATGGGCAGCTGGGCAGAGAGGACTTTTGGCAAGGCAGAAACTGGAGGATCTGGATAGGCCAGGCAGCAGCTGGCAGATCAGGTGGGGCAGTAGCCGTCAGACCAGGCGATCCCACATTTGCGTGCAGATAAACCAGGAGGAAAAGCTGGGGAGTAAGATAGACCACACAACCCAGGCTTCCAGTGTAGAGAAATAAAGCCACAAAACCTCTGAAAAAAAACCATGGGGATTGTGGTGGCGGAAGAAACTCCCAGCCTCACAGGAGAGTTCGTTGGAGAGACCCACAGGGTTCTAGAACATACACAAACCCACCCACCTAGGAATCAGCACCAAAAGGGCCCAATTTGCTTGTGGGTAGTGGAGGAAGTGACTGAAAGCTAGCTGAGAGCTGAGCAAGCAGCACTGTTCCCTCTCTGACCCCTCCCCAACATACAGCGTCACAACTCAGCAACATGGGTTGCCCTGCCCTGGCAAATATCTAAGGCTCCTCCCCTTACTATGTACTAGGCGTGCCAAGACAAAAAAAAAATTGGCCCAAATGAAAGAACAGATCAAAGCTCCAGAAAAAATACAACTAGCCAACCTATCAGATGTAGAGTTCAAAACGCTGGTAATCAGGATGTTCGCTGAAATGGCTGAGTATGATTGCAAAATACAGGAAAAAGTGAAGGCTATGAGAAATGAATAAAGGAAAATGCGCAGGGAACCAACAGTGACAGGAAGGAAACTGGGACTCAAATCAACAGTTTGGACCAGAAAGAAGAAAGAAACATTCGACCAGAACAGAAAGAAGAAAGAATTCAACATCCACTTTTATGTGAAATATCCTCATTATTGCTGTAGGATGAACTGCCAAGCTCACCACAGGGGACTGTGCTGGCTCCCACACAGAAAAATGCCAGCACATTGCAGTCCACATGCTCAGTCTCTGGGCTTCTCTCTGCTTTGCCCACTCTCACTCACTTAGAGATCTCATCCACTCCAGGGCCTATAATCCCATGTAAATGCCAATGACTGTCAGATTTGTATCTCCAGCCCTGGTGTCTCCCTGACTCAGGACTCAGGACAGCTCCATCCAGCTCATTCACACTGAGCTCAACTCACCCACTCCTTTTCTCGTCTGTTTTTGGCTCAGGTGCAAAATCTTGGTGTCATTCTTGACTCCTCTCTCCATCCCCCACCTTTAAAAAGATAAGAGCTTTATTGAGATGTAATTGACATACCACAAAATTTGCATTTTTAAAGTGTACAATTTCAGTGGTTTTTAGTATATACAGTGTTGTGCAACTATCATCACTCATTTCAAAACGTTTTTGTTACTCCAAAAAGAAACCCATGAGAAGCCACTACCTGGTCCCACCTCACACCACCCTCTGGCAACTATTTGACAGCTTTCTGTCTCTGTGGGTTTTCAGATTCTGGACACTCCACATCAATGCAATCACACACTGCATGGTCTTTTGTGACTGGCTTTCACTTACCATGAGGCTTTCAAAGTTCATCCATGTCGTAACACATATCAGCACATCAGTTCTTTTCTACTGCTGAATAACATTTCATTGATTGGATATACCATATTTTGCTTATCCATTTATCAAGTCATAGATATTTGGATTCTTTCCAATTTTTGGCTATTATGAATAGTGCTGTTAGGAATATTCATATGCAAGTGTTTGTGTGAACATGGTCCTGTTTTTTGGAGGTATAACCGAGAAGTGGCATTTCTGGGTCATATGGTAACTCTATGATTAGCTGCCAAGAGGTTTTCCAAATTGGCTGCATCATTTTACATTCCCCCCAGAAATGTCTGAGGGTCCCAACTTTTCCACATCCTTGCCAATGCTTATCATCTCTCTTTTGATTTTAGACATCCTAGCAGATACAAAGTGGTATCTCATTGCAGTTTTGGTTTGCGTTTCCCAAATGACTAATGATGCTGAGTATCTTTTCCTGTGTTTATCGACCACTTAAATATTCTCTTTGAAGAAATGTATATTCAAGTCCTTTGCCTATTTTAAAAATTGGGCTATTTGTGCTTTTATTGCTGAGCATTAAGAGTTCTTTATATTCTAGATGCAAGTCCCTTCACAGATAAACAATTTGCAAATGCAGGGTGTGGCAAAAGTAGGTTTACAGTTGTTCTTATGGAAAATAACACAATAATTAACAAATAATAATACAAGAGTAAACTGCATTTCATGTACTAACAACTGTAAACCTACTTTTGCCCACCCTATGTTTTCTCCCATTCTGCCAATTGTTGAGTTCACTGTCTTTATGGTGTCCTTTCAAGTATAAGTTTTTACTTTTGATGGAGTCCAACTTATTTATTTTTTCCTTTTGTCTCTTGTGCTTTTGATGTCATACCTAAGAACACATTGCCCGAGGTCATGAAGATTTACTCCTATGTTTTCTCCTAAGTGTTTTGTAGTTGTCGCTCTTCTAACATTTAGTTCTATGATGCATTCTGAGTTAACTTTTGTATACCTATGGCGTGAGGTAGAGGATTGACATCCAAGATCAAGGTGTAGATAGGTCTGGTTTTTTTGGAGGCCTGTCTCCTTGGAGTACAGATGACTGCCTTCTTGCTGTGTCTTCACATGGTCACGTCTTGGTCAATGTGTCCCAATCTCCTTCTCTTATAAGGACACCAATCATACTGGATGGGGGCTCATCAATATCAACTCATTTAACCCTAATTACTTCTGTAAAGGCCCTGTCTCCAATACTGGGTACATTCTAAGGTACTGGGGTTATAATTTCAATATATGAATCTTGAGGGTGTATAATTTAGTCCATCACATCTATCAATCATTTATTATGTTAAGTGATCAGTGAGCTGATACAAAGATGTGATACTTACCTCCCTCTGAGGTCCCAGCATGTCTTTGATTCAAAAGGCTTCCACCCTCTGGCCCATGACAGTCCAGAAAAGAAGGTGGATGAATCTTGAAAACTTGTCATATTTGTTGGAAAAGCTATGAGATGATGAATGAAATAAATCAGTGAGATATCTCTTTTTGTCTACAAAAATAGTGCATTATGATCACAGACCAACCAAATTTAAAAGTGGACAGGACCTTAGTTACAAAGAGAGGCACAAATGAAGATGATGACATTGCTGCTCCACCAGGGCCAGAGATGTTTAGACCCTAGGCTTTGCCGACAACGTTTCAGAGAGGGTGCTTTTCCCCTATGTGGATTGCGAAATGAGATAATAACTTCTAGCTGCAAGGGGCTGCTGCTGCCCTTGTGTCACCAGTCTGTGTCCTGCTTCCCTTCTCCACCCTCCCACACACACTCTCACAGGGCACCTCTGGGCAGTATGCAAGCCGTGGGCTAAACCCTATAAGGTTTACTCACCCCAACCCAGAGCCCCAGGTTCTCTAGGAGAGACCCTTCAATCATCCACATGTCCTCCCTTTTCAAAGCAAACTCGCAGATGTTAGCACCATTTCAGCATCTTCTGAACAGAGGCCTGGGAAGCTGCAGAGAGGGCAAAGGAACACCTCTGTCTGAAAAACCAGACGAGATAGAGCATGAAAACGTAAAAGGGAAAAGACTCCACAATGTGGTCGGTGGACACAGAGTACATTTTGTTATCCTCAGCAGATACCTGGATGTAGATCCCTGGAGTCATGTAGCTTTTCAGCAGACTTGTTGGTTTTCTAGAAAAGAAAAAGAACAGATGAACACTGAGCAGTTCTGTCTGCTATTTCTAAATAAAAATCAAGACTAAACTTGGTCAGGTCTGGCAGCTCTACCCAGCCTAGAGGAGGGCTGTGTCTCCCTCTGCAATGAGACGAGTAAGTACCCTGTGCGCTGAACGGGACTGAAGGAAACAACACCCAGTTTCAGCACACAACTCGGCATGAGGTGGTTCCTGGCCTTGCTTCCCTCACGCTGACAATGTCACTGTAAAAGGAGTAAATGAGGGTTACCTCAGGGTGGGGCTGGAGGGGATCCCATTCAAGTCATCAGTTTAGGCAACATTCAGGTGGGAGGGAGGTGTCTTTTTGCTATAAGTTTATTTTAAGGGGCTCTCAGGGATCACAGTCTGCCCAGGGGCTGGGGCTGGATGTGTAGTGGTCTGAGACCAGGAGTAGGGAAGGGAGGCAGGGCTGAGGGTGAGCACAGTGTCTTTTTATAACCAAGTCACTGAAAAAAAAGTAAATCGTTCACAATCACCAAATGGGAGCCTAAGGTAATAGAAATGAGTAGAAAATTATTTTCTTTCTTCCTTACTAGGTACCTGCCATTGTACATAGTGATTTCATTTATAACCTTGAATACTATTCTAGGAGTGGGTACTCTGCTTATCAGCATTTGCAGGAGAAAACAAAAGCTGTTGCTCTCACTCAGGATCATCACCCTGCCAGCAAGTGACCAGGGCAGGAGCAGCTGCCACATCCTTCCCTGGTAGGCAGCACAGCTTCCGCAGAGAGGGGCCTAGGTCACCTGAGGGTCCTCCATGGATGGTTGCTGTAGACACCCCACAAAGAAACTTGGCACACTCTGCATGGCTTGTTCTTGCCCCGAAATCCTCACCAACAACGCATAAGAAGGCAACTCCCCATCTTCCACACTCTTCTGTCAATTCTTATCAATGACAGTGACATTGGTTTTTAGAAGAAGCCAGACCTGCACTGGAACCCTGATTCTGCCTTACTTTCAAAAAGTGATTTAACTCGGTGAAGCTCCCGTTTCTTCATTTGTAAACGGGGTTGACGTGAGGATTAAAGATAATGTATGTATTGTGCTGTGCCCGGTACAAAGTATGTGCTAAATAAAGTGATAGTTATTGTTATTGTCAAGAAAATGTTCCTGAGCTCTTGCTCTGGAGAGGCTCCCAAAGTGTGGTTGGGCTTGACTCTAAGGGATACAATGATGACACATGGAGGGTGTGATGGCATCAGCTTGCCACCCTGATTGGACGGTTTGCTCCTCTGCTACCTCACTTCCAGGCTTTTCAGAACAATTTCTTATGTCGGCTCTGCTGTGCCTTCCGGGTGGTAGAGTCTTTCATTCAGATGGGGCTAAACTATCTGAATTAGTGCAAAGTGAGTGTTAACCTGGGGCTGGCCGAGCCAGGTACACAGGAAGTGCGCTGATGACACATCAAAATCCCTGATGGCTCTGTGCCACTGGCCACGGTTCATTCTTTGGAAGGCAGCAATCTGATTAAAGAAAATGTGAGGGAATGATGACTCCACACAATCTCTTTGTCCTTGCAAGGCATTTATCTTTTAAATGAGTTGCTTAGTAATCCCAAAGAATAAACCTTTAATGGCCATAAACAGAAGTTTCCCAAGGCTGTGTGGCTGGGACATCAACTTTGGGCAAGGGTTCTTAAATTATCCCAAAAGGGAGTTAGTGACCCTCAGCACTGCTCTGTGTACCTCACCAAATCAGTGGCCCTGTTGGTTACACAAAGAAAGACACTTACCCAGGCAGGTAAGGATTCCAGCCCGGAATGACTCGATCCACTCCACCTGTCAAGCCACCAGTTCTTTCTCTTGCAGAATGAAAATGCCTTGACTCCTTTGAACATGTGAAAAGCCATTTGATCCTGTTTTGCTTGCCTTTGGGCCCAAACAGGGAATGCATGGCCTGTTCTTGCCTTGGCATCTTTTCTCACATTCCTTATCTCTTTGATCTTTTGCTTGACATTTGTTGTTCCCACAGTGCACCCTAAAATATTTACAGAAAAACAAAACAGTTTCTTCATATGATCAGTCAGTTTCTGACAACTGATTGATTTTTAAAGGTCCTGGGTTCACTTTCAGCAATGACCAGTGTTTCCTTCTCCTTTCACCCCCAGCTCTTCAACCATAGATGGTCTGGAGCGAAAACAATGTGTGTAAGGAAAGCAAGACATTGTCCCCTCCTGCTCTTGAAAGAGCTTAGAAAGGTCACACCTGGGGAGGTGGGGAAGAGAAGCCATAAAGGAGTCATCTCATTCTCAGGAAATGAACTTACTAAATCTCTATCAAGTGCCAGGCGTTGTGTGCCAGGGCCCTTCCAGACAGGATCTGCTTTGATTCCCAGCAGAAACTCAGTGAGGAAAGCGCATTGACCTCCATCCTACAGGTAAGGGAAATTACGCCTGGGGAGGTTAAGCAACTTGTCATTGAGAAAATGGTGGGACCAAGCTTCAAGCCCAGGGCTGTCCTACTCCTAAATCAGGCTCATTGACTTAACCAATCAGTTTCATCCATCAAGCAGCCAATTTTGTCCTACAATAACTTGTACAGATATTTTTAGTCAGATAACTTTTTGGCTTTTGAATCTACTGAACACTAGAATTAAAATAGGAGCGTCTGGCAGGAGCAATCAGGGGCCTTCCTGGAGTTTTCAGACATTCGTCTCACTAGAAGATCATGAGGGAAATCCCTGCTCTGCTCACCAGGCCATGTCCCACCCACCCCGGCCAGCTCACCCTCACCTCTGACCTCTGCCTTGTCCAAGGTGGCTGACCTTGGAGGAAGAAGGTGGAAGAATATTTCATCTTTAGCCTCCCCTTCCCCCCAGCACCAAACAAGAATTCTCTTTCGTCCTTTGTGACTTCAGCAAGTAGTTGAAGGATAATTGGTTTTGCCTGAGTGTTGTGTCTGCCATCACAAGCTACAAGTTCAGGGGTTTTCTGGGAATCAGGGAGAAGAATCTGCTATTCAGAAAAGCTCAGTTAAAGTGAGGGCATGCCTCCCCTCCCGGAGGGAGGGTGGTACTGCAGCCATCCCGCTGACCCCGATGAAGCAGGACTGATGCAGACTTGCTGCTTTTTCAAGAGAAGTGGGACATCTTTATTTTCTTTGGAAACTTCCAGAATTTTAAATGCTGGTATTCAGTTTTAAAACATGTTTTAAGTCTCCCTGTGGCTGCTTGGTCCACTGCTGCCTGGTGGGAGCTCTGCTTTAGGGGTGTGTCGCTGTGCTAGAGGACAGGGAAGTGGCCAGGAAGGGCGGAGGGGCCACATCTCTCCTCTTCTCCTGAGTTCTTTTTGGAGTCTCTAGGCCACGAACTGCAGTAGAGAAGCAGAGTCATTTCTAAACACCTGGGACATGTGATTTCCACGTGATTTGGGGCTGTAGTCTGAGCCCTGGGCCACTCCTGGCCAATAGACTGACAGTGAATGGAGGTGACAACTCTGCTCCATGGCTTCCCCCCACAGTGGTGAAGGGCTGGGTTGGGCAGCGTGGCCTGCTAGTCCTCGTGACCCTGTCCTTCCCTCCCTCCTTTCCTGCAGAGCAGGCAGGTAAACAGCCTTGAGCTTGCAGCTCTTCCATCTGCCAGACCTGGGGGTGGGAGGGTAAGTGCTGAGTGCAGATAATTAAGACAGCACAGCCAGCCTATGAATCGGGGTGAGCACTTGAAGTGTCAAAGCGACGCAGCAAACTCTCAGACCCTTCTCGTTTCCAGCAGAGAGCTGAGAGTTCTAAGCAGATGTGCCACTTTATTTTTTAAGTAAAGGGAGAACAGCCAGTTCATTTGCATGATCTCTAGCAGTGCTTTTCCAACAGTTAGATAGAAATCCATGTTTAAATGGTTGTCATGGAAACCAGCCAGCACTGCTCTCCCCCCAAGGTCTGAAGGAGAGATGATCAAAAGTTTAAGCAATCACCATGGAAACCTAGAGCAGATTCATCGTGGGTTCAGATCCTCTGCTACTAACTAGCAGATAAGTCTTTAGGGGCTGGGTGCTAGTGGCAGGTGAATTCTGACTGTCCACTATGGCTTCTAGGGTCAGGGCTGACTCAGGGGCCACAACCATAGGCATGGGCTCGGAGCATCCATGGGGTCAGCAACGCGGTGGGTGTGTTCCCTCAAAGCTCAGACTTTTACTCTCCCTGTTCGGAGGTGGATCGTGGGGCCTCTCCTGCCAACCCTTCCTTAGAGCTTATTCCTCTCTTCCATCGACTTCCAGAGGATGGGGGATCTCACAGATCTGCTGTCACAAAACAGAACCCTGCACAGGTTTGCAGGAAGGGAGACATAAAGCCCAGGCTTAGTGTCTCCATGGCTTTTAACAACCAACACAAAGTCCGAGAGTCCAGCCTTCCATCACCTGAAGTTACAAACGTACTTGAAAGTACTCCCTGCACTTCAGAGCCCTCTTTGCAGTTGTTAGTTTTTTTTCTGTGACGGTTTTCCCTCTTGTCCATGGGGAGCTTATTTAGGAATATGTGGCTCACCTTAAGCTAAGTTCTGAAGTCCAGGAGGATCTCCTCAGGGCTGTGGAAGAGATCTTACCAGAAATGGAAACCAGAACTAATTCAAAGGGAGTTGTTGGATGGGGAGAACCATCTCCCTTTATCCTGACAGGGTTATGACTTTCTAGTGATCGTGTAGGGGTGCAGGTGCTTGTGCTATAGTGCACAGCGAAGTGTGTGTATGCATGTGTGTGGACACAAACATATGTACCTGACTTAAGTGGTGATGTGAGCAAAGGACACTGGGGACACATGGGGAGTGGATGGGAGAGGGAAGAAGAAGGTCACAAGAGAAGACCCTTGAAGAGCTTGTCACTGCAGAACTCCAGTTTTACAGGTGTGCAGTGTTTCAGAGCACTGCTTTGGGAGAGAGATGGATTTGTTATGAATTCTGACTTCACAAGTAAATTTTCAATAAGTATTTATTGACCACCTGTTATGTGTCATGTGCTACTCTGAGCACTCAGGACATAACAGTGAACTAAACAGACAAAAATCCCTACCTTAGTGGGGCTTGCCTTCCAATGAGGGAAAATAGACCATCATAAACAACAAACATAGTCGATAAATTTTAAAGCACATTAAAAGCACAATTAGATATATGGATTTAAATGAGGTAGAATGAATGGGAATGTCAGGAGCAGGGATTGTGCTGTCTCAGTATGTGATAACATGGGCAAGGAGGGCTTCACTGAGAAGTGATGTTTGAGCCAAGACTTCAAGGAGGTAAAAAAGTGAGCAATGTAGACAAGTGCAGGGAGAACTTTCCAGGCACAGGGAAGAACCAGTGAAAAGGTTCTAACTGTTTTTAAGGAGACTGGTGAGGCTGGAACTGCATGAGCCAGAGAGAGCAGTAGGAGATCAGGCCAGAGACATGGGGCTGGGTTGACACACAGGGCCTGGAGGACTTTGGCTTTTACTCAGTGAGAGGGAGACCCAGTGGCAGACCTGGACACATCTGACTTCTAGTTTTTACAGGCTCTGTCTGGCTGCTGTGGTGGGGAGAGCAGTTGGGTTCTTGCAGTAATCTTGGGAAAAGAGGACAGTGATATTCACTTGCTGGTAGCAGTGAGGTTGGGAGAAGCAGCCAGATTCCAGGTGTATTATGAAGGCAGGGCCAACAGGTTGGATGTGCACTGTGAGAGGCAGGGGTCAAGGGTGACTACAAGATTTTGGCCTAAGCAGCTACATGATGGACTTAGGACCAACTGAGATGGGAAGACGGTATGAAGGAAAAGAGCTAGATTCAGGTGTGGATTTAATTTTGATGTCCACGAGATAGACCAGTGGAGATGTCTTTTAGAGGTCCAAGGTAGCTGGAAATATCGACTGAAGTTCAGATACAAGTCCGGGCTGGAGCCGTAAACTTAGGAACTGACAGCAATGTTCCTGGGGTGAGTGGGGGTGGGGTACTGGTGATCATCAAGGGTGTGGTGCAACTCTCTCCAGGACTTCCGCCCCATAGGCTCTCTGAGTTTCAGCATTGTCAACTCATCATCATGTCTGGCATGTCATAAACACCCCACACAGACCACAGTGATGCTGATGGGTGTGTGTGTGGGCAGGTGTTTCTTTCTACATGAGAGTTGCTTTCACCTCCAGAAACACTTAACAGTGGTTTTCAGCTGTAAGCAATTCCAGTGGCCCTGTTTTCTTTGAGGAAGAAAGAGGGAGGGACAGGAGACTTACAGCAGAATGAGGGGTCTGTGGATTTGGGCTGGATGGACCTTAGAGCTCCTAACCAACTCTCTTTTTGAGCTGAGAGGAAATGGGGGCCTAAGGTCACAGTTCCATTAGTGGAAGAGCCCAGGCTAGAGTGGAGACATCCTTGCTCTGGGTTCATTGCTTTTGTTTTGCCTCAAAAGACACTGAATTTTGAGCTGCTTCAGTTTCTGAAGGCTGAGTTTCAATTTCTTAGGATTCATATCCATTATTGTTTAGAAAACCATAGTTGCCTAGTTCCAAGAAAGTCTAATAAAAATTTTCAAGAAACTTCTCAGCCATGTACATCGCACATCTTTTTCTAACACTCTGGTGACTTAAATGTCAGCGAATCTGAAACGTATAAAGGAAGCTCTCCTTGAAGGGTAATTGGGGCTGGAAGGCTATGAATCAGAGGGGAAGGGCCTTAGGAAGACTTCTGTCAACAAGGAAGCCAGGTGGCATCTCCCAGGAGGCACAGCTCCTCATGGATTTTCCTTGATGTTCTGTGGCAATGGGAACAAGATGCTAAAGGAAAAGAGGACAAAAATTAGGATTTCAGCTTTTCCCAAAGCTCAGAAATATTCAGGCAGGGCTAGGCAGAAAGGCATCATAAATGACATAAATGGCTATCATCATTATGTGGGTGGCTGACTCATATAAAACGGTATTAAATATTTTATTCATTACAAATGTACAACTTCATGAGCTCAAACCAGGCTCTTAAAATTCAGGGGTGGGGCCAGGGATGGAGCTGGGGGAATGGGAGAGAAGGTGAGGCATTTAGGAAAGCCAAGAGCGAATGAACACCTGGAGAAGCTCTCATGTAGGAAGACATACAGGTCATGAATATCCTCTGCTCTCGGTGATAAACACACCACTCCTGCCTTCCTAGCTTCCCTGTCTCCCTGCCCAGGGGCCAGGTGGGGCTGTGGACAGGAGTATCTGTCTGGGCTCTGCACTGACTCCTTTATCAGCCCAGGTAGGTGGGGAGCCCATCTGAAGATTGCAAGAACAATGGAATGCAGATTGTACTGGCTATAACTTTCTCACTGCCCTATGGTGAATGACAGCATTTTTTTTTAACCACAGTCAGAGACTTATCCTGCTCCAGAGTACGAATCTTTCTTTGAATGGAGGTTGTCGCAGAACAAGCCAGAGGGCCTGAGGGTTAGGGATTTACCGACCCAGGTCAAGGGAGTGGCAGGTGGAAACTAGCACTAGGGTCAGGGAAATTGGAGTTGAGTCCCAATGCCACCTTTTCTAGCCAGGTGACCTGATGGGCAACTCCTCTGGGCTTATGTGTCCTCACATGTTAAATGGGAGTGCATATGATTCATCCCTCACCTGGCTACCAGATAAATATAACACGTCAATGGTTCTGACCTTAGCTGCAAATTAGTCACTGTGAATTATCTAAAACACACAGATGACTGGGACACATACCTTTGAATGGTGGCTTCTCAGCTTGGCCACATATTAGAATCACTGGGGGCTTTTCAAAATGCCCATGCTCAGGCTTTATCTCACATCAGTTAAGTCGGGATCCTGAAGGAAAGATCTAAGGGAAGAGATTTTTTTTATCCTCACCTTCTCATTGCTTGTTTGAGACATTTTTTCATTGCTTGTTTGAGAAAGGGAAAGGAGAGAGTAAAACAGAGAGACCCTGGACCTGGGGGTGAAACTGCAATCTAGGCATGTGCCCTGACCGGGAACTGAACCTGCAGCCCTTCACTCATGGGACAATGCTCCAACCAACTGAGTCACACTGGCCAGAGGCCTAGGTAACTAGATTTTCTAAAGTCCCCAGATGACTCTACGGCAGCCAAAACTGAGAACGACTGGCAAATGTGAAAGTTCTTTGTAAAATAGTGAGTGCCAAACACACATAAGATGCCATCTCCAGTAACGACTTGAAAATTAAATATGAGATAGGAGTTCTGGCCAAGATGGGGGCATAGGTAGAAACCCTTCACTTCCTCGCACAACCAAAAGGAGGATAACAACCAATCTAAAATCAGTAAACAACCAGAAGTGCCAGGAAATCAAACTGCATGGAGCTTCGACAATCAAGGAATTAAAAGCAACAGTCAGACAGAACAACCAGACTCGTAAGGCAGCAGATGGAAAGAACTTGTGGTGAGGCAGTGGACTGTGCAGGCAGGGCTGACTGAACAGGAAACTGAGATTCAGAGCTGACTGTGGACTTCGGTGGTTGCCAAGGTGGGAGAAACTCCCAGTCTCACATAAGAGTTTGTTGGAAAGTGGGCTACAGCCCAGCTGGCGAGCTGCATTGTTCCCTCTCTGGCCCCTCTCCCACAGGCAGAGCCACATTATATCAAGGGGGGTTGCCCTGCTCTGGTGAACACCTAAGGCCCCATCCCCTTACAACTTAACAGGTGCCACAAGACAAAGAAGTAGGGCCCAAGTGAAAGAACAGAGCAAAATGTCGGAAAGAGCTAAGTGATGAGGAGAGAGCCAACTGATCTGATGGAGAATCTAAAGCCCTGGTAATCAAAATGCTCACAGACTGAGCTTGGTCAAAAAATGAAAGATACCCAAAATGAAATAAAGCAAAATATTCAGGGAACCAACAGTGACAGGAAGGAAACCAGGACTCAAATCAACAATTTGGAACAAAAGGAAGAAATAAGCATCCAACCAGAACAGAATGAAGAAACAAGAATTTAAAAAAATGAAGAGAGACTTAGGAACCTCTAGGACAACTTGAAATGTTCCAATATCCAAATTATGGGGGTGCCAGAAGGATAAGGAACAATGGCAAGAAATTGAAAACTTAGTTGAACAAAAATGAAGGAAAACTTCCCCATCTGGTGAAGGAAATAGAGTTGGTCCAGGAAGTCCAGGAGGCTCAGAGAGTCACAAACAAGTTGGACCCAAAGAGAAACACACCAAGGCACAGCATCATTAAGTTACCCAAGATTAAAGATAAAAAGCGAATCTTAAAAGCAGCAAGAGGAAAGGAGAGAGTTACCTACAAAGGAGTTCCCTTAACATTGTCAGCTGATTTCTCAAAAGAAACCTTGCAGGCAAGAAGAGGCTCGAAAAAAGTATTTGAAGTCATAAAAGACAAGGACCTACATCCAAGATCACTCTAACCAGCAAAGCTATCATTTAGAATGGAAGGGCAGATAAAGTGCTTCTCAGATAAGGTAAAGCTAAAGGAGTTCATTATTACCAAGTCCTTATTATATGGAATGTTAAAGGGACTTATCTAAGAAATTGAAGTTCAAAAACTGAACAGTAAAATGACAACAAACTCACAACTATCAACAACTAAACCTGAAAAAAAGAAAAACAACAAAAACAAAAACTAAGCAAACAACTAGAGCAGGAACAGAATCAGAGCAATGGACATCACATGGAGAGTTATCAGTGAGGAGGGGGAAGAAATGAATAGGGGGGGAAAGTACAGGGAAGAATAAGCATAATAGGTAGGCATAAAATAGACCAGGAGAGGTCAAAAATAGTATAAGAAACAGAGAACTCAAAGAACTTATATGTACAACCCATGGACATGAACTAAAGTGGGGATGCTGGAGGGTTTGGGGGTGCAGGGTGGAGGGGGATAAAGGGGGGAAATTGGGAAAACTGTAATAGCATAATCAATAAAATATACTTTAGAAAGGAAAATTAAATATGAGGACAGTGATGTTGAGTAATTGGATGGAGCTTTTCAACATACTCTTAAGAGCTTCACAAAATAAGTATGAAGCTTAATAAATTTATAGTGAAGAATTACTAAAAAGATCTTCAAGGGGAAAATTATTAGAAAAAATTTATAAAACATAGGAAAATAATGTAGAAAAGATAGGAAAATTATGTTCTTGTGACTAGATGACACCTCTCAGACTTGACATATACACAAGGCACCAGCAGCTCTTCTTCAAATGCATACTCTGTTTCATCAGTTCTGAGAGCAGCCTGAGACTCTGCATTTCTAACACTCCTAGGTAATGCCATTGTTGTGGGTCCAACGTTTGAAACCTCAGGCTTTGGAGACAGACAGACCTGGGTTCAAGTCCTCAGACTACTATCTCTGAGTTGCTTGACTCAGTACAGTAGTCTTTCTTCTCTGTTTTGTAAGTAGTAGACCTCCTATCCTTGCCCCCACCTCTGGAAAGCACAACCTCCCAAACTCCAATCACATGGTTCAAATGGGCACTGCCCGATTCTTGTTGTCCCTGCCCTCTCTGCATCAGTTGGATCATGATTGTCCCAAGTATGGGCCAAACTGATCCAATGAGGAGGACCATCCTGGGTGGTTGTACTAGGGACCAAGAGCATCGGTCAGTCTCTGATGGTGGCAAAGCCCTGGGAGACAGGGGAGCATTGCCATTTGAGGAAACTGACACATGGAGGGAATCAGAGGGGAGAGAGAAACAGAGTTGGAGCATCTGAGTCCCTATTCCCAGGAGCTCCCAACACTGAGAGGCTTTCCTGCTCTTATGTTAAATGAGCCATCCAAAAATTCTCCTTTTTGCTTAAGTCAGTTTGAGTTGGGTTTCTTTCATTACAGAAAAAAGAAAAAAGCTCTGAACAATATCCAAGGAGAAATTAATTATTCTGCTTTAGTTTAGTTTACTCATCTGTAAGATACGGCTAATAACAGGATCCAATCATGAAGTGTTTTGGAGATTAAATAAAATGCTACATAGTAGGAGCTTAGCACAGTGTATGTAATGTTCTAGTGAGAATGCGCCAGGGCCAGGCAAAGGTTGCATCCAGGGAGTGGCCCATTGTAAAGGGATTGGATTCCTGGTTCAAATCTTGACCAGGCCAACCTCGAAGTTCAGCCAGTGCCAGGATGTATGTCCTCAGTCCGGTCCACACAAAATGACTCCCACGTGACCAGCACAGACTTGTCCTGCCACATTCCCTGCTCTGAATACCCAAGACCAGCTCGTCAAGTCCATGCCAGACTGGCTGTGCATTTGAAACTATGTGAAGAGGGATGGATTGGGATTTGGGTTCTCCCTTGGCATCTCTCGAATTCACTTGGTCAAAGTTCAGCTTCCAGAAAATATAAATGTCTTCTGGTTTGGGGTCTTCCTGCTGCCACTACAGAAAGCTGTCACTAAATCCAGCATGCTTTTTAAATTCTTAAAGATTCCCAAATCCCACTTCATACAAAGGCCCCAAGACCACTGTCCTAGGTTGATGTTACTGTCTATTTCATATCACGTAGCATATTAGGTGTGCTCAAACTATGTCACTTGAGATTTCTTTAAGTGGATTTTGCTCTTATTTTTCAACTCAACAAATATTGATAGAGCTCCCGGGATGTGCAAAGTGTTCCCTGTGATGGGAATGTCGTCTCTCATTCTGCCTCCCCAGCAGCTGAGTGTGAGGCTTATAAAACCAGCAGCAAATGGCACGGTGGAGGGTGTTACATGTGGCGCTGCAGCAGGAGCTGTCAGCAGAGTGTGGGGTGCCTGTTGCAGTGCAAAAATTACAAAGGTGGGAACATCCGAGGATCTGACACACAAAAAGAACATGGCAAACCTGAGAAGAGTGAGAGCAGTACCTATTCCTAGAGCTGTGGGTGCATGGTTGGAGCTCGAAATGATGACTTTGATGGAATCATAGTCGTTCAGCTAGAAATAAAAAGAGAGAGAAAGTGCTAATTAATATTAAGATCAGACACCAGGTTAAGTAAGACACTCTAACAATATATAAAGCATTCTTTGATACACATTTCAAGAGAGAGAAAGAAACCACTTGCCCAGGGCATAGACATGTTTAAAAAAATACATTTGCATGTGGGCAGATGTGTGTGGGTGGCCCGGTGGGGTGTGGAGTGTGCGCAGGAAGGGGGAGGTCTGGGGGGGGGGGGTTCATCCCTTCATGCTTGATCACGGCTAACATCAGCATCTCGATTCCTGAGTATCCTGTTTGAGATTATGCTGAAGTTTCTACTGCCTATTTTAGTTATCTCTGAGAAAACTGGACTGCTGCCTGCATAGCCACTGGGGTTTCATAGAGAAAACTGGCAAATTCCTGTTTGGTTTTACTTAAACATTTTTGTTGTTGTTACCTGAGTAACCCAGCCTGCATGCACTTTCCTGCAGACATAGTTTACATTTGGAGAGGTCACTGCATGATTAAAGCTAATGTTTGGCATCTTCTCACCTTTGGGCAGCTTCTTCCAAGTTCTAAGGAGAAAAACACAAACATCTCAAAAGGCTCAGAATAAGCAGCCTTCCCACATCCTGCTCACGGCAACCAGAAGCCTTTTCTCAGATTATCCTCAGGTCAGGAATTCCTTCCCTCCTCTCCTTTGCTCATCTAAATGCTTCTCATTCCCCAAGCCTTCTCCAATCCTCCAGAACAGCCTGTCTGCTTGGACCAGACCACTTGATTGACCCCTCTTTGGACTCCAGGCAAGTCCAGCATGATTGATACCGTTAGTGTGTGAGTCCTTATTTCTCATTGAGAAGCATACAGCCTGAAGGCAAGGGTGCTTTCCCCAGGGCCCCACAAGGCCATTCTATTGAGTTAAAAAAAAATTTGTCACTATTTTAACTTCCAAGAACTCTTTATTCTCTAAATTTCCCTCTGTAAGGGAGTCTTCTTGTTTAATGGATTTTGTCTTTTCTGTCCAAAGATAATAATGGCATTTTATTGATATTTCCTGCCAGAAGAGGGAAGTAGGCTGTCAGCAATCTAGGAGATTGAGCTGCCAGTTTCTGGGCCTCAGCTTTACCCACCTGACTCAAGGATTTTCTTTTTTTTTTGAGTTTCCAAGTTACCATATGTTTATCTTCTTTCCTATGTCTAAATTACTACCGCTCCTTCCTCTCATTTGCCCCATCCTGGGGCAAAGTCCCTTTCCAGTTGTTTAGATGCATTTGATTTAAGAGGGAGTAAAAAGAGATGCATGTGTTCAACCTACTTTGTTTTCTGGAAGTGTGGGAAGCCTATTTGGAGTCATGAAGGGGTTGCTGTCTCACGTTTGGAGATAATCTACCGTTTTAGAGGCTGCCTTGTGAGACAGGGACTCCCTTTTCCTGGAGAGGTCAAGCCCATCTGGAGTGTCTATATCTCAAGATGTGGTGGAGAGGTTTCGCCTTGGACTGGGTTGGGAAAACATCAGATAAGACGTAATGCAATCACTCAAACTGCTGATTATGTTACACTGATTTCAGGGTTTGAGTATGTTCAAGTCCAAAATGCTTTCCTTTTTGTCTCATTTTTCATGCAGCCTATTACAAACTTTTGTGGAGGAGTGGCTTTGGTGAAGAAGTGACACTTTGGGGGAGAGTTTGCTTCTTTTGGTTCTGTCACTAAAAGGTCACAGGTGGTGAAAGGTCATTGTCTAGTGCTTGTCAGGGATTTGCCTTCTATGCCTCCTCGAAAAAACAGGAGGCGGGGAAGAAAAGCACTTCCAGTCTAATACACACAGTCAACATGTTCCAGCATTCCTTAAGATGAGAAAAGAACCTAAAGCCCAAACAGGATGATGACAACGCTAGAGAAACAACTGCACTAGGAGATGCCTAGGCATTACCCAGAGTCCTCATGTTCTGAAAGGGTTCTTCTCAGCGTTTTGTCAAACAGAAATCAATCATTGTTTTTGCTGAATGATGTATGTGACAGAGGCTGTAAAGGGACACATGACTATTAAAGAACTTAAAGTTATACTTTGACCTGTTGCTAATTGAATAGCATGTCAAGAAAATAAAGCGTGTGTGAAATAATATTTGGTCAGCAGGAAAATAAGATGCCATTTATTAAAATTCCTCTTATATTCAACTTTCCAACGACACAGACACCACGTGCAGTGGACGTGTATTCACACTCACAAGTAGTCATCCGGTTCCTTTGACCATCTCCTCAACAACAGAGAAGTTAATGCCTTATAGTTATTTCTGAGAAATGTATAATGTTTAACTGATAGTAAAAAGTAAAATGCCTTAATTTCATGATCTGATGAAAGAGCCAGTACCCATTCATCCATTCAACATCCATCCATCCATCCACCTAACATCCATCCATCCAAGGTCTACTAAGGATTCAGAAATAAAAGCTCTAGTATATCCCCCAAGAGTTTCTGGGCTAGTGACAGAGACAGATTGTGGACAAAGCATTCTGTCTTAGGTCTATAATCCTAATCATGGAAGTCTGCATGGACTTTCTCTTGAAGAAAGACTGGAAAGACATGGAAAGAAAGACTTTCCCAAGAAGATGACTAGTGAAGGCCCAGAAGGTGCTGAGTTAGGCAGGGGAAGCCACCTAAACAGACTATGCAGCCCTGAGCAAAGAGGATGCTTGTTAGAAGCCCACCTGCTTCAGAACATGGGGGCCACTGAAGGTGTGAAAACACCAGGAAGAGATGAATCTGGAAAAAGAAGCAGCTCCCCAATCTTGAAGTATTTTGTGGCTCACATCAAAGAATTTTGATTTTATCTGAAAGCTAAGGGAGTCACTGAAGGGTTTTGAGCAGGACAGAGGCATCACCATATCTGGTTGGAGTCACTGTCACCACCAGAGTACCCATTCAGCATGGAAGTCAGAGTGTGTCACCCAGAGCTTAGAACCCTTCAATGGCCCCACCCACTGCAAGGCCCTGTGACCTGGCCTTCTATAGCTCCTTGACCTTATGCCTTCCACCCTCACCCTGCACCCCTCTGCCATGGCCGCATTGTCTTGCCCGCTATTCCAGGAATATACCAGGCACCTGCACCCTAGGGCACTTCTGTCTGCAAGGAGTGATCCTACCCCGTTGGGGCTCACTCCTCACATCCTTTGAGCAAACACTTCTCTATGAGCCATTTT
The DNA here is from genome assembly GCA_007922815.1 of Macrotus californicus. NCBI lineage: Eukaryota > Metazoa > Chordata > Mammalia > Chiroptera > Phyllostomidae > Macrotus > Macrotus californicus. Next base: position 27,298 of record VMDR010004735.1, read on the forward strand.
ATGGCCTCCCTATTTATTTATTTTATTTTTTATCTTGATATTGAATCTTTTTCCCACTTTATTTTTATTTTAAATTACAGTTGACATACAACATTATATTATTTTCAGGTGTACAACATAGGGATTAGAAATTTATATAACTTATGAAGATGGTTACCCTATTTAAGCCACACACACACACAAACACATACTTGGTGCTCTTAATTCTCCTTTCCCTGCTCTGTTTTTCTCTCTTTTGAGAGTATTTACCACCTTCCAAGATATTATATACTTTGTTATGTTTTTTTCTTTCTCCTTCCATTACTCCATTAACTATACACGGGCACATGCCTTTGTTTTGCTCACTGATGTAATCCAGGCATGCAGGACAGAGACCAGTATATAGTAGATGCTCAATAAATGGTGGGTGAGTAAGTGGGAAATTAGATTTGCTTTTTAACAAAAACCACCCAGTGAAAATTTGGAGACTGAGGTGCTGGGGTAGAAGGGCAGTTAGGAGTTTGCATCACGATGTTGGTGACATGGTGACTTCAGGAAATGGCCGTGTGGAGAGTGCGGGGGCATCCGGTGGAGTCATTAAGGAGATAGAATGGTCAGGACTTGGTGACCAACTATTTGGATGTGGGAGTTAGGTGGCTGGGACAACTGACCTGGTCTGGGCAGCTAGGGCATGGTGATGTCCCTCACAGAGTGAGGAGGGAGAGAAAAGATGCTTAGGTTTTTGACGGGTGGCAGAGACAATCTGGGGTGAGCGAGTGGATGCGTACTTTATATATTATGGAGAACATCCTGATTTTACAACTTCCTTCTCTCCCCTCTGTATACAGCCCCTGTGCAAACACATGTGATGTATCTCACATTTTACCGAAATCAAAATAACTGATTACAATAATTTATTGCTTGCCCTACAGTCATTGGCCTTCCTTACAGTTTTATTTGAGGCTTTAAGAAAACCTCTGTGTAAGGTACAACCAAATATCTTCCTCAAATGCTTCCTGACTTTCCCCAGGTGATAATGTCTGTACCTAGTTTACCTCAGACAGGAACATGCTGACTTTCTTTTCAACGCCCGGCAAGGCCCTGGCTCCTCTCCTGTTCCTTCAAGCAGTCACCTCCTCTCACGATGAACTGTGCCCACTGCTAGAAACTCGACAGCTTTCCGCTCCCCTTGTTCAGAGCTCCCAGATGGCCACCAGCTGGTCTGGGCTATTTCTTGCATTTTCATCCCTTTATACGTCTTCTTGGTTTTCTTTTTGATCTCCTTGTCTCTCCCCCCGCCCGTCACCCTTCTAACAGCTGCCGTACTACATCCCTCTGTGGAAGCACTTATTTTTTCTAAGAGAATTTGAGGTTTTTGGAGCATTACCGCAGGGACTGTGAGAGGGGAAGCTCTCTGAAAGGATGACCCCTCTTGTGTGAATAAGGTAAGGACAGAGTGAGCTCCCTGACAAGGCCACTGGGGGACAAATGAGCCCAGCATATCCAGAACCACGTCTGCCTTTGAGCTGTGCCCCTACTCTCCTAGGGCAGGCGAGGAGATGTTTACCCCCTTCCCGCCTTCCTGATGAGCCAGCCAGGGGGATGGAAAAATCACCATTGGTCTTTTTCTGTCCCGTACCCCCACGGCCAGAGAGTTGCCCCCTTGTTCCAGTTGCTTTTAAACAACGCAAAAAGGACTGATTGATTTTCAAGATTGCAGCTAGAATATTGCCTGAAGTGACAAATAGAAGCTAAGGTGGCTGCGTGTGTCTCCATCTGCATCTGGAGGACCATGAGTGTCTGCTGTGCTCACTTGTGTTTGGGGGAGGTTTCTGTGAGGCTGTGGTGGAGACCTTGGACAGTGACGAGTCCCTAGGTGAGAGTGTCTGTGTGAATGGCACAGGGCATGTACAGGGACCGGGTGGACACACTTGTCTGAGTAGTGACTGTCTCCGTGCGTGTCTGACTGTGCGTGCTCAGCGTCACATGGTACCCGACTCTCTGTGTGCACACAGAGATCTCTGTGTGTATGTGTGTGCACAGGGACGTGTGTGTGTGTGTGTGTGTGTGCCCATGTGTGTGCCTGACTGTCAGAGGGTTCATGGAGTGTTTTGGATGGGATTGTGAGTGTCTGTATTGGAGGTTCTGGCAGGAGTTGGGGGATACATTTGGGTAAATGTTGCAAGGAAACCTGTGGAAGATGGTGGAGGGGTGTCTGCAAGGATTTAGCGGTATATTTTGAGGTGTTTGTGGAGGATGTTTGGGGGTATCTGTAAAGTCTGTGGGTGCCGGTGGGGTGTGTGGGGGGTGTGAAGTATAACGAGGGTATCTACCAGGTGAAGGAGAGGGTGTCTCTGGAGGATATGAGGGTCACCATGAAGCATTCATGGAGTGTTTGTGTGTTGGCCTCAGAAATTTTGGGGGTATCTGTGCGGTGTTTGTGGTTGCCTCTGTGGGTGAGTGTATGTGTGCTTCTGTCTCTGGCTGTGTGTGTCTGTGCCTTGACACTACAGGACAGCAACACAACCTTGGAAAATCCGTGAGGAACTCACCTGGCCTTGGCACTTTTTTGTCCCCAGAGTGTGACTGTGACAGTCATGGGACCCTGGCCATGGCTGCTCTCTCCTCAGGCTCCCAGTCAGTCACCAACAGTGATGTGCTGACTGGCTTGACATGGGAGTTACCACCCTCCTGAAAGGGGGCAGCATGGGTCCTGCTGACTCCTGTGAGTGTGGACATGGGTCGTGTGGTTCCCACCCCCATTCCCAGGGCACCTACCAATATACCTAGGGGTGTCTCAGCTGATAAAAGCCCAAACTTATCATCACCAGGACTAACTGGGGAGAGAAGAGGGAGCATTCCAGCTCTTTCCTTCAGACCAGCTTCTGAAAATGATATAAAAGATCAAGAGACACTTGTGTCTCAATCCACTTTGTTCCAAAGGGAATTAATTACTCCTTTGGCTTAAGCAGAAATGAAATGTTCTATAGAGATGGTGATTTTCATTTTCTCCAGCTTAAAACACACTGATTATGTGTCCATTCAGAGGGGCCCCCGGTCCCCATCAGAGGCTGCTGCGGGCAAGGCAGTCTTTACACTTCATGGGTAGTGCTGGCATTCAGTACCTGCAGGGTGCAGCTGGCATCTGTACTCAGGTCACACACCTGCCTGAGGTGTCTGGTGAGCATAGGGATTCAGCAGGCCCTTCTGTGGTCACTCCCCGGTAGGTTGAGTGATATCCCAGGCACAAACCCAGAGGTCCTGGGTGAAACCAAAACTCACCAGGAGGCAGGTGAATGGACTTATTCACATACAGGCCCCTGGGCTTATCTTTAGGGGAGTAAACACTATTCTGAGTAGAGCTCTGAGTTGCAGCCAGCCACTGGATGGTTTTAGCCAGCTATTTATTTTGCCTGAAAAAATTCTTTCACTAACATCCAAGCAAAAGCCAGAGGTGTTCATTCCTGATTTACCCCTTCCTATTTTTTCAGTTCTCATCTGAGGATATGTTTATTGATTTTAGAGGGAGAGGAAAAAGGGGGAAGGAGAGAGAGAGAGAGAGAGAGAGAGAGAGAGATCACCAATGTGAGAGAAAAACTTCCATCAGTTGCCTCCAGTATGTGCCCCAACCAGGTATCAAACTTGCAACCTTTCGGCTATGGAATGATGCTCCAACCAACTGAGCCACCCAGCCAGGGCTTACCTTTTCCTATTTACTTTAGAGAAAACATCTCTAGTTTCCAAGAAGCACCACAGGTGACCACTCCTTCACCTCTTTGTCTTGGATACAAAGGAGGGTTTTGTCTGGTCCCCTGGCAGGTGTTGGGACACCACCTGAGCCCATCCCAGGATGCCCTCTTATGTTGCTTCTTAGTCAGATGAGCCTGGTGACTAATCTTCCATGTCTTTCTGTACACATCTGTATTTTGAACCCCCAACCCTCTTTGGGAGGAAAGGTGGTACAGGCATTTTTGTCTTTGGGTTCTGAACAGGGACACTGAGCCAAGCTGCTAGAAACACAAGGACAGGGACCTGAGCTTTAGGTTAGCATGCCACATACTCTCATTCTCTTTCCCCAGTGAGTATGTATTGAGTGCCTACTGAATGCCAAAGATGAAGCAGACCTATGTCACCTCACAGTGAGGTGGTGATGGAGCAAAGCCCCAGGGTGGGGGCAACCAATGAGCATTACAGAAGGAGGGCTGCATGTGGCCAGGGAGACTCTGTGAAAGAGATAGCATTTGATCCAAGTGCTGAGGTAGGAGAGGAATTTGGAAAGCCAGGATGGAGGGAAGGACCATCTCAAGCATGACATTTGTAAGCAAGGTGCAGAGAAGGCTGCTCTGAAAACCATCACCTCCTAAAGTCTGTGAGGAGATGGGTCCAGCAGTAAAGGCAGTGGCAAAAGGATTGGGAAGAAGGGGCATAAGGCTGAGGTGACAGAAGGAGAGAATTCTTTGGTGGCAATGGGGGTCTCATGCAACAAGCAGAAATGTCACAGAAGATGCACAGCAGCTTACTTCTCTGGCTCTGGCAGACTGGTTGGTCACCCCTAGACCCACTTCCCTCTCTGTGCATGTTCACTTTTCCCAGCTTCTGTGGCCATGAGACTGACTTCTGGAATGTGGGCACAAGTGACCCAGCACTGCCAGGTGTGACCCCATACAATGCTCCTCCATGACCCCTCCTCGGGTCTCTTCCTTCATGTGCTGCCTGGATCCAAGGCCGCAGGGCAGCCCGAGTCCCCACTGCACCGCAGGCAGCTCCTCCACCAGATGCTGCAATGAACTGTGAGAGGGGCCGGGCTCGAGCTCCACCGTGAGAACCCACTGGGTTTGGGCTTGTTTGTGACCACAACTGCCCACCCCGATCCACACAGGCTGAGTCAGTTCACCTGCTCCTTGGGACACTTTACGTCTGGATGAAATGCTCATCCTGATTTTTTTCTGTGACTGGTTTGGGTTTCCCTGCTGCATCTCTTGCACCAAACTGAATGATCTGAGAGGTCCTCAGAAAACACTTCTGGAATGAATGAATACAGTGAATACAGGTAGGGATTTTGGACGGTGTGGTGGTACTGCAGCCAGGATAGGGGGTACCCTCAGAGCAGGGCAGGGAAGTGCATACATCAGGGGGTGTGAATGTGATGACACCATCTGAGGAAATATGAAAGAGGAGACAAAGCAAACCCGAGCTATCTCAAGAGCACTTTGTGGGTTTATTCTTTTACCCATGACAGCAGTTACATAAAGAAATGATGCCCTTGCTTTAAAAATGTGCCATTCCCCTTCTTCTGAATTTAAATTGAAACTTCAATATTTACCTTGATGGTTCCAAGAAGCCAAAAAGAGAATGTTCACACATCCCTGCAACACAGGTTAAAAAAGAAAAGAAAGATAGATTCCCGTCAGAAGTGACAAAGTCAGTATGGTGTTTCCAGGCTCTGAGAGCTCGCACTTCCCTGGCTGAAACAACAAGCAACCTTTTCCAATTTAAAAGGGAGTGGATAGGCCTCCAGCCTTCTCTGTTTCTCCCCGAACAGGCGGGTTTGTATATTCAGCAAGGGGAGTGGCCATAAGCTTGAGTAGACATCAGCTCGCCAGACTGTCCAAGCCCAGACGGAGGTCGCAGGGGAAGTTCCCCACAGCTCCTGACAGTGCTCTTGGAGATCTGGGTCACTCTGGGACGTTTCTCACAGCGACCTACACTTGGAGCAGCATTTGACAGAGAGGAACCCCCTGGCATAAGAGCAGGTACGGATATCACGGCAAAACCACTGTCTCTCCTGTGGGCTCAGCACTGCTGCCCAACCGCGAGACTGAAGGCTGCCTCCTTCAGTAACAGCTCGCATGCACAGAGATGGCTTTGCATGTATTATCTCACCAAATCTGCACCCTAACCCTTTGGGTGGGCAATTCTATTATTCCCATTTTACAGGCCGGAACACGGAGACAGAAAGAGGTTGAATAACATGCCCAAGGTGACAGAAGTCATCAGTGGCCAAAGCGCTGCACACGCTAAATATTATGTGGCCTCTGAGCTCAGGTGACTGAGCCCTGCAACGAGCCTGGGGTCTCAGCCAAGTTCAGAGGATGTGGAGCTCACAGTGGGTGATGTCGTTTTCTTGCTCAGTCTAGACTCAAAAGGAATCTCGGTGTGTAATTTTTTTTAACCTTAGTATGACATGCATGCAAACTTCTGTGTCGTGAGTCTTATGTAAGATTTTTTTCAGTGCATAATCTATTAGTGAAAATTTCATCAGTGCCATTGGGTTCTGTCACTTTTTCATGCAATTACAGTGCCATTTAGAAACTTGTTGTATTTTTAAAAAATCACTGTACACTGTCCCTCTCTCGCCATGGGGCTTGTCTCTCTGATCCCCACTGACGTTCTTCTCACCACTAGTTTCATTTCTAATAAATCAAATGGAATGTTCTGTCTGATACCTTCCTCGTGCTGCCTAGACACTCAGTGACTCGCCCACTCTCGCTCCTCCAGGACATTGTCCCTCTGCCCTTGGCTTCTTCTGATTCCCTGCCCCTCTCAGCTTCTTCCTTGTGCCTCTAAGGTTGGAGTTTCAGCTCTCTGTTCTCTTCTTTTGCTCTCAAATACTCCTTGGATCACAGCTGATCTGTCTCCTCTAAGCCAACATCACCCTGTCTACATCTCTACCCTGAACCCCAAATGGGGACTTGCAGCCTCTGACAAGACCTCTGCACTTGGGAGACTATTCTAAAGTCACCTCGAAACATACATGATACCCAACCTATTGGCCCATTGGACCAGGACAAAGTTCCCTTTCTGAGCAGCATCATTAGTGTCCAGGGCCTGCTAGAGACCTAAGGTTGGAGTGAGAGAAAGTGGGAGTGGTTGAGCAGGCCGGGTATGGAAAGGCAGCTACACAAAACCAGCCTCCCGGGCCTTCCTCTCCCTCCCACTCAGTGCTTAGTGGGCATCGGGTCTGTCTGTGGGGAAGGAAACACCAGATTTATTCCATCCCATCCTTCCTGGGGTGGCCTCCACCCAGCCCCTCCATCCGTGGTGCCTGGGATAGTGCCTGGCCCTGGACGCAGCCTCCCCACCTCGAGTGTTTCCAGTTAACTTTATAACCTATGGCTCTCACTCTGCAGCTCTACTGCTAAAGCATTCATGATGGTTCCCTGCTACCAGCTAGATCAGGGTAAGCGTCTTTAGCTTGATTTTCAAGGTCATCCATCAGCACTTACATCTTGCTCACATGGCTCGCTTCATCGGATTCCCTTCTCCTACCCCGAGTTGCTATTTCCTTCAGGATCCAGCTAATCAACACAGATTGCTAGCCTCGGTCCAAAATGTTCTCCGCTCCAGAATTCCTCTAGTGTTTATTGTCAAGATCGGGCATCCTTTAACTGCCATTAGTGGGGTATGCTGAGTTCTTGCAATGAACAAGGATAGAGCCAACCTCTCCTAAAAATAGCTCCGAGATATATGTCTACCTAACTTTGCCAATGGAAAAAACAACATTCAGGAGGTGAATTTGCCCAAAATTACATCTGGGATTTGAACCCAGGAACTCACCTCATTGCTGCACTGTACTAAACACCCTGGTGTTTGTTTCTGTTTGTCACCCAAAGAATTTAAGGGTGAAGATAATTTATTATACTATTTTCTTTCTTTTCCAATGGGCCTAGCTCAGAGCTGAGCACATGATATTTAATAAGCACTCACTTATTTTGGCCTCTGGCTTCCAGATTGAATGACACAGAGACCCCAAATGAGTTAAGCAGTTGATGAAACCAGTGACTGCACCAGCATTTATTCACCTGATAAGTAACAGATAATATAGAAGGCCCCCTGACCCACAGGCAATATGTTCCAGGATCCCCAGTGGGTGCCCGAAATCACAGACAGCCCGGAGCCCCACATATGCTATGGTTTTTCCTATATGGATATGTGATAAAGTTTAATTTATAAATTAGGCATAGTAAGAGATTAACTACAATAACTAATAAAATAGAACAATTATGACAATCTACTGTTATAAAATTATGTGAACATGGCCTCTCTCAAAGAATCTTGTATTGTGTTCACTTTTTCCCTTAAAGGAAGCACTTTCCAGCTCCTTGTTGGCATTTCTGAATCGCCAGCATCACTGCACCTGTGCTTTTGGTCATTACTGAGTAAAATAAAGGTGACTTGGACATAAGCACTGGACACTGCAATCCCACAACCGAGACAGCTACTGAGTGACCAGTGGGCAGGGAGGGCCTACAGCATGCACGTGCCGGACAAAGGGAGATTCACATTCTGGGTGAGACCGAGTGGAATGGCTCGAGATTTCACCATGCTACTCAGAGCAGCAGACGATTTAAAACTCATGGATTGTTTGTTTCTGGAATTTTCCACTTAATATTTTCAGGCTGCCAGTGACTGCAGCTGACTGAAGCCGTGGGAAGAGAAACAGCGGGTAAGGGGGACGACTATAATCAGCACCAGGCCAAAGAGACATCCTGAATAAACTGTTTAACTTCAGTGGTCTTTTTTCCACTGCCTTTGGGAAAAAAGAAAACCAAGGTAAGAACCTGAGAGCTCATTGCTCGCCTGAAATCATTTTGCTTCCAACTCATTCAAATCATCTCAGGGGCTTTGTTGACATTATCTGAAAATGATTGTAATCCATCTTTCCAAGTGGAGAGAGGCACCGAGCCGTCCAACGACACCCTTCTGTCCACAGAGATCAGAAGCCTGAGGTTACCTCCTGACTGCCACAACCAGCATGCACTCCTAGGCCAGCTGCAGCACTGGGCCCCTGGAAGCACTTCTAAAGGCTAATATTCACAGTGGCAGAGAGCTGGGCACTGTGGTGCTTCCTGAGATTCTCTAAAAAGGCAGCTTTCATTAAGACAGGGAGTACACGCAAGGTGCCCTTGCTTTTGAGGGAAAGACGAACCAGCACAAGACAGATGCTCCCCCTCGGCTTGGGAAGCAGACGGGTCAAGTGGCTTGTCATATATTAACAGCCTTTTTAAGTTCCTGGGCAAATTAAGAGGAGCGGCCTAGATAAACGCAGGAAGAGGAATCGTGCAATCTGTCTTAGTAGCACAAACGCTGAGACACAGCAGCTGCATTTAAACAGGGCAATTTGCTAAAGGCCTGGTTGGCCACTTTCCAGATGGACAGTGTGACACAGGGCTTGGAAGTCCTTTATTCAATCATGTTCTCTCGACAGAGACAGGAACTACCAGGTTAAAGCCACTGCAGCAGCAACAGCAGCAGCTTTGACACCCCGACATAAATTGTGCCCAGTATCACCAGCGAGGCAGCCCGGCCACAGATCAGCTGGAGAGGACACAGCGTGGCATGCGAAAGCCTTGGGCAAAGCCAGCTTCGCAGCTGAACAAAGGCCGCTCAGAATAGGGCCTCACTGTACTCAGCTGCCAGGTGCATGGAAGCAGCCAATCTCAATAGGGAGAGGCACCAGTCAGTGTAAGGTCAGAAAGCAGAAACATTGGTTGTGTTTTCTCTGTGTGCACTTCTAAATCATTTCACCTGGGTTCTGTCTTGATTTTTCTACTTCGGTTGTAAAGCTCCCAAGGCAGACGAAGGAATATTCCTAGCTTTTCCCCACAACCTTATTCTGCCTTCTCTTCTCCTTCCCTCCAGCACTTAATGCAGTTGTGGCTCAAGTACCTCTTTAGAGGTGTTATCTCAAAGATGCTGGCTGAGGTGGCCAGGGGCAGAGCAGTTAACCACTGGGTTCTGGGGTCTCTGGGTCTGTGCCACATGTTCACCGAGTGCTTTAAACCAGGTCAGGTAAAAATGGAGCCACTCAATGGACAGGTTTCCCAGCTTTAATAAAAGAGGTGGCCACAGGACTTCCCTGGACTGGAATAGGGACCCACAGGACGGCAGCTCTACTGACCTATTTCTCTCTGGTAAGTCACACCCCACACTTATTTAATTTTTATTTTGCATTCAAAATTTCCATGGGGGAGATTTCACTGTGTTCTTTAACAGCCCACAACTGGAACATCCTGCCCTGTTGGTAAACAAGCCTGCTCCCCCAACTCCCCAACCCCCAGAACCACACTGGATGGCAGCTTCTGCTTATTTCTGACTCAGGAGGAAAAGTTTAACCTGATGAATCACCAGCAGCACTTCCTGTGACATTCTGGGGAAAAGTACAGTTGGCCTAGGAAGAACTCTGATGCACTTCATTGGTTTCTGAGCCACGCGGGATGGAAAATTTGGAGCCCTGCTCTATGCTGTGCCGGAAGCCTTCACACCAACACTGCTCTCTCTTGGAGGCTTCCTGTCATGGCACCATGTCTGCCCTGTAGTTGCCTGCAATCAGTGAACCGAATAAACAAGGCTGTCCTAGAGAGGACAGCATTACCCCCCTGCCAACCTCACCTAGATAGATATGACTTCTTTTGTGACCATCTGAGCCCCATTTCCTCATCTGTACCACAAAGTACAGGAATAATGTGAAACTATTTTTTCCCCTTCTCTCCAGGGATAGTATATAGCCAACATTGTTCCAGATGCACATGTGGGAGGCAAATCCATAACCCAGGAGATGCTTCACCCAGGGCGTGGTCAGCCTACACTTCATCAGTGGAGATTTTTATGGCAAGAGCCCAGGCAATGAAAAGGGAGTTATTCTGAGATCCAGAATACTCTACTAGTAGATACGCCACAAAGTCAGAGCAATAAAGTCACTGAACTCTGAGATAGTTATAAATTTGTTCAAGCCCTTGCAATGAGGAATATCTCAGAAAAGGTACAAAAGAGTATTAACTTTCTCAAGAAACAGGTTTCTTAGTATAGCAAATGTAAAACTGACAAATACCAAATGATCTTTAAGTGCGTGATCCTGGGTCAGGTTCATCTAAAGAAGCTCAAAGATAGTCATTCATCAAGACAGCATTCGTGGTGTGATGGTGATGAACCAAGCCCCCTGACCTGTGTCAGCATATCACAGATGTCACTTCCTTATGTTGAGTGTGACTGGGTGTGTGACTCCAAGGATATGTGACCCTCGGGAAGTATGCAGATTGTGAAGACCTTGGAAGCTGCCAAGGATGACCAGGTGACATCAAGTGATAAGAAAGGCAGAGCCACTGCTTCTGCCTATAAAGAAACCTGTTTCCCTCTCAGGTGCAACCCATGGCTTTTCTCAATGGTAGCATGAGCTCTTTAATGACTTTTTCCAGCCTAAAGATAATTAGATTTTTTAAATGAGCATCGAATGAGAGCTCAAATACTGTTTGAAAATGTCGTGACTTTTTGACATTCACATATATCTCCACAAAGAGTCGCCCATGATTGACTTTATCTTATTAAGTGCTGCTCATTAAGAACCACAGCCACTCGTAAGATTAAAGCAGCTGGACTTGCAAACTGTTCCTGAAACAAAATGCCACTGATTTCCTTAGAGACTGAATCAGTGTATTGGCTCATTCACATCTGATCCACTAGAGGGCAGTGAATGATCGAGTTACTTCAATGCCGGTTGCTCGCAGCACCTAGCGCGCTGTGTGTGTGTGTGTGTGTGTGTGTGTGTGTGTGTGTTACTTGAAGGGTGGTAGGCCTTTTGCACAAAGTGAGCAGAGTCACCCCAGCGATGACAGGTGCTGGGAGCAGCCAGTTACTGCTACCAGCACAGTCTGTCACAGGATGAAGCGAAAGGAATAATTTGCGTTTTTTCCCAATCAACTTGCACGATAATGAACAAGACAGTGTAGCCTGCCTAGGCCCTGGCTTTGCCTCTCTTGCTTCTGCTGGATTGCTGCCAAAGTCACCGGGCTTAAAGCACTCAGAATGGCAATAAGGTAGAGAGGAAAAGCCAGGAGCCTGATTTTCCAGCTATTTGGGGCTGGTGACCTCAGGGGCATGACTCACCAAGGGTAGGGAAGTGCGGGGGGGTTCCCTCTTCCCTCCCATCCCTGAGCCAGCATCCATTTGAGGAATGGACTAGAAGCTGCATAGCACAAATCCAGGACATCAATCCTGTCTTCATTGTCACTGGTGTGACTGGTGCCCCTCAGAGTTGGGAAGTGCAGAGATCAGAGCCCTATGACCCCACATGGAGGCTCTGGGCTCTAGGTCTCTGTAGCAATGCCCGTGGGCTCTTTCTCCTGCTCATTATTTTTATTTAACTTTATTTATTTATTATTTAAAAATATTTTATTGATTATGCTATTACAGTTATCCCATTTTTTTCTCCCCTTTATTCCCCTCTGCCCTGCACCCTCCTTCCACCTGCATTCCTCCACCTTAGTTCATGTCCATGGGTCATACATGTAAGTTCTTTGGCTTCTCCATTTCCTATACTATTCTTAACCTCCCCCTGTCTATCTTCTACCTACCATTTATGCTTCTTATTCCCTGTACCTTTTCCCCCTCTCTCCCCACCCACTCCCCTGATGAGAACCCTCCATGTGATCTCCATTTCTGTGATTCTGTTCTTGTTCTAGTTGTTTGCTTACTTTGTTTTGTTTTTGTTTTGGGGGGAGTTCATTGTTGATAGTTGTGAGTTTGTTATCTTTTTACTGTTCATATTTTTAATCTTTTTTTTCTTAGATAAGTCCCTTTAACATTTCATATAATAAGGGTTTGGTGATGATGAACTCCTTCAACTTGACCTTATCTGGGAAGCACTTTATCTGCCCTTCCATTCGAAATGATAGCTTTGTTGGATAGAGTCATCTTGGATGCAGGTCCTTGCCTTTCATGACTTCGAATACTTCTTTCCAGCCACTTCTTGTCTGAAAGGTTTCATTTGAGAAATCAGCTGGAAGTCTTGTGGAAACTCTTTGGTAGATAACTCTCTGCTTTTAAGATTCTCCTTCTCTTTAATCTTGGGTAATGTAATTATAATGTGCTTTGGTGTGTGCTTACTTTGGGCCCAAATTTTTGGGACTCGCTGAGCTTCCTAGACTTCCTGGAAGTCTATTTGCTTTGCCAGATTAGGGAAGTTCTCCTTCATTATTTGCTCAAATAAGTTTTCCATTTCTTGCTCTTCTTCTCCTTCTGGTACCCCTATGATGTAGATGTTAGAACATTTAAAGTTGTCCCAGAGGTTCCTAAGCCTCTCCTCATTTTTTGGAATTCTTATTTCTTCATTCTGTTCTGGTTGAATGTTTATTTCTTTCTGGTCCAAACCATTGATTTGAGTCCCAGTTTCCTTCCCATCACTGTTGGTTCCCTGCACATTTTCCTTTATTTCATGTTTCAAAGCCTTCACTTCTTCCTCTATTTTGTGACCATACTCAACTAATTCTGTGAGCATCCTGATTACCAGTGTTTTGAACTGTGTATCTGATAGGTTGGCTATCTCTTCATTGCTTAGTTGTATTTTTTCTGGAGTTTTGATCTGTTCTTTCATTTGGGCCATGTGTTTTGTCTTGGCGCACCTGTTATATATAAGGGATGGAGCCTTAGGTAGGGCAGGGCAACCCACCTTTGCTGTCTGTGGGGAGGGGTCAGAAAGGGAACAATGCTGCTTGCTCAGTTCTCCACCAGTTTTCAGTCACTTCCTCTGCTACCCACGAGCAAATTGGACCCTTCTGGTGCTGATTCTTGGGTGGGTGGGTTTTTGTACATTCTAGGACCCTGTGGGTTTCTCCAGTGAACTCTCTTGTGAGGCTGAAGTTTCTCCTGGTGCCTCAACACTGACAGGTTTTTTCAGTCAGAGGTTTTGAGTCTTTATTTCCCTGCACTGGAACCCTGGGTTGCATGGTCTGTCTCACTTCCTAGTTGTTCTCCCCGATTTATCTGCACACAAATGTGGGACCACCTGCTCCACCAGCCGCCGCCTCACCTGCTCCACCAGCCACTGCCTTGCCGCGAGCCCTCTCTGCCACTCCTACTGGTCTGGATGAATGTTTCTTCTTTAATTCCTTGGTTGTTGGACATCCATACAGTTCAATCTTCTGGCAGTTCTGGTTAACTTTTGTTTTTAAATTTGTTGTTGTCTTTCTTTTGGTTGTGCGAGGAGGCAAAGTGTATCTACATATGCCTCCATCTTGGCCAGAAGTCCTCCTTATTTTTTTTTAGTCTGCATTAAAAGGCTTTAAGGAAAGTAAAGAGAAAGTCAATCCCTGAGAAAATTAGGAATTTGTACGAGGGGCATTTCAATGTCTGCAGTGGTCCCATCTGGCTTCTTCCTTTGACTCAATCTTTGATTCAAGATCTGGTGCCTTTCTCCCTGACTGGTGTGGCTCAGTGGATTGAGTGCTGGCCTGAGAACTAAAAGGATGCAGGTTCAATTTCCAGCCCAGAGCATGTGCATGGGTTTCGGGGGGCGTGGGAGAGGCAACCACACAATGATGTTTCTCTCCTTCTCTCCCTGCCTTCCCCTCTCTCTAAAAATAAATAAATAAAATCTTTTTTTAAAAGTAGTACATTAAAAACAAAGAATCTCGTGCCTTTCTGACATTCTATCTGTGCTGTTAAAACGTGTTCTTTGAAGAAAGATTCTAGGCTATCAACCAATTCAACTTCAGTTTTGTTTACATTGTTCTGTGTCTTCTCCCATGAGAATGTACATTTAAGCCTTATTTCTAATTGTGAAACAAAACACAGATTCCTCCCACCTGGCCCTGATTAACAGCTAGGAAGCAAACCTGCTTTGCCACTTCCCCTCTGATCCGATTCCAGTGCTTTTGGAGCAATTCCAGGACCCCCAGCCCCATTTCCTTATCCATTTACCTGGAACATCCTTTTTGTTTTACTTGAAAGTCAATAAAGCATAGTGGTTAAATACAGACTCAGATCAAATTACCTGGGTTCACATTCCAGCTCTGTCACCTCCTAGCACCTTGTAACCTTGGGGAAATTATGTGACCATTCTGTGCCTCAGTTTCCCCACCCTCATAAATGTCAACGATAACCACCTTGTGATGGTGTTCAATGGAATGGAGAGCACTGAGCACAGCCCCAGGCTCATGAGCGAGCACTCCATATGTGTTACTTCTTAGTATTTTATTTATTGGACATAATGTACTCCCCCTGCTGCTTCTCCCTAAAAAGATGGCAGATGGTCTTCTGGCCCCTGAATCTGTGCCTACTTCTCTCCTTCCACCCTCCACACCTACCTGATCAACACTGAAGGTAATCAGGCACTTGTCATGATCTTCATAACTAAAGCAAAGACTGTAAAAAAGAAAAAGAAAAGAAGAAAAAGAACCTTCAGGCATCTCATAAAACAAGCTGGAGGGGAGGGGGAACCTGACAATGCCCTTTTTTGTTCTATTTGTAGAACAGTCTTAGAAAGGGGCACTTGTTTACTTTGCCCAGATCAGAGGTGATTTCAAATTCTCTTCCTCTAAATGTCTATTTCCTCTGTGTGGGTTCATAATGAAAGTAAGAATTATTTATAAAGCCAGAGCAGTAGCAGAAAAAGAAGAGTAAGGAGACCTGCTGATGAACCCTTTGTGAAGTAGACTCTAAACCATGTGGCCAGCCTGGCAGGAGCAACAGGGGCAGCCCTGACCTAGCCAGCGGTCTCTCCCATCAGGTCAGATGGGAGTTGGAGGGATTGGGGAAGGGGTGCTTGGCTCCCCAATCCTAGCATATGACAACGGAGAGAGAGACCCAAATTTATGGCGAAATGCTTTGGGTATATGGCTGGCTCCAAGGGTCTGGGTACGCTGGCTGGTTCCAGGGGTGCAGGGAAGGGCACAGCTGCCAGATGGAGGGAGAATGGCATGTGTATGGATGAGCCCAAGCGGCGGGACCAAAAGGCTGGAAAGACCAAGAGGACAGAGTGGCAGATGGGCAACAGTTGATAAGACCCTGAAGTGTGACCTTTCCCAGTGACCCTTCAAATCTTCACTAACGTCCACAAAAATTACAAAATGCTTGGTACAGTTGTATTTCTTGTCAAAATCAGTGAAAGGGCTGAGGGGATGCAAGAGGTGGAGTCCTGGCCCAAGTATGCAAATACCACCATCACCACTGAAGGGCGTGCTGGACATCAGGGGGACCACATGAGACTGGGTGAATGATTGATCAATTTGTATCAGATTTATTATTGCTCTTTTATTCCCAAAGACAGAAGGCACTTACTAGAAATATTCTTTCTGTGTCACTATCAGAAATCTGTAAATCTCTTAAATACTTTAGCTATTATCTTATAGACACCATGAAGCTGTGAATAGATACTGTTTCCTACTTTTTTCTGACTTCTAGGAAGCTCAAAGAGAAATATATTGTTCATTTCTACAAATTTTTAGGGTATTATGGAATATATTTTGTTCATTGACGTTACCTTCCCATATTTTTGGCCTTTACTTTCATTTGTGTGTGTGTGTGTGTTTTATTCTAGTCTAGTCCTTTCACACTATTGTTCTCCCCAACACATTTGCTTTTCATAATTCCTAGTGTTTTTAAAACATGATTTTTAAAAACGATTTTATTTATTTTTAGACAGAGGGGAATATGGGAGAAAGAGAGAGAGAAACATCAGTGTGTGGTTGCCTCTCACACATCTCCTACAGGGGACCTGGCCTGCAACCCAGGCATGTGCCCTGACTGGGAATCGAACCAGTGACCCTTTGGTTTGCAGGCCAGCACTATATCCACTGAGCCACACCAGCCAGCGTGATTTTTAGCGATTCTAATATCAATCATATATACCTCATGTATCTATCTACTAGTTTCTCACTTCTTTGACCTCCTACCTTCCAATGGTCTTGTCTTCCCAGACTTAGCCATTTACTGACATGATCACACCCTTGATTTTGTTATTAGTAACAACTGGAACCCCTCTAGAATCTCAATTTCAAACATTCTAACCCTAGTTTTTCCAGCTCACTAGTTCCATACTCCAGCTCTAAGACCAGGCCTTTCAATCAATGGGTCCTAACACAGTGTCGCTGTCCCTGACCCTTCCATGCCTCATTACCTTCTAAGCTGGCTTAAAGTCCATGGTCAGTTATAACCACTTCCTCATGTACACCCTCAACACTCTGTTTTGTTTTTATTGCTGTTCTTTCTTGGCAGAAGCACACCTGTGGTTCAATTTGACTTTCCACTTACCCTACGCTTTCATCCACATGAAAATGCGGCTGGAGACAAATCACACAGCTGTGCTGAGTGGTCTGACTTCAAATTCATGACCACAAACAACAAAGAAGTTCTTAGTGCTTCCTGGCAGCCGTCCCACTCCCTGAGACCATTTCACACTTCTTCCTTCCTCTGAAAATATCCAAAACCTCATCCCAATTCCTATTCTCAGATGAAGATCTTGCCTCCTAAGTCACCAAGAAAACAGAAGCCCACAAAACAGACCTCCCACCAGATTCCACACATGTGCGCCATCACCTGCACCCAGACCCACCCACTCGGCCTTTCCCTCAGGCCCCTCTGATGAACCATCCAGGCTCCCCCTAAGGCCTGCCTTCCTCTGTGTCCTGGATCCCAGCCCCTCTCACCTACCATGACTATCTTTCTACATTGTCCCTTTCTCTCCTGCACCAGCAGTATTCCAGATCATTCCCATCAGCCCACAAACATGCTCCTAATTCTCTCTTTGGGGAAAATAAAAAAGACTTGTCTTGATCCCCTTACCCCTCCAACCATCACCTCATTTTCTCCTTCCCTAGAGAAAAGTTCCTTGAGGGAGGGTTTCATACTGCCATTTCTGTCTTCCTACTCCCCCTTAAGAGCACTCCCGTCAGGCTTTCGCCCCGCCTGGCACAAAGCTCCACGCTGCTCAGTCCAGTGGAATGCTGGTTCCTCATCCCTACTGGCTGCATTTACACTGGTCACCCCCAGTGTATGTGCCAGGACTCAACCCTTCCTGCTTCCACTCGTGTCAACGGCAGCGCATCTGTCAGCCTTGCGACTTTAATTTCATCTCTTCATGCTGATGACTCTGATTCCCCCAATGCGCACACACTGAGCACCTTGAATTTCCGATGTCCTTACCTGGTCCTTCTTCCTTTATAGCACTTAGCACCTTCTAACATCTTATGTAATCACATGTTACATTGATTGTTGATTATTTAGAAGCCAGGCTCCCCTATGGCAGGGGTTCTTGCCTACCTTATTAATTAATGTATCCCCAGTGCTCAGAATAGTGTCGCCTGTAATAAGTGACATTGATCTTCGCTGTCAGTGCTGCCCTGCACTTCCCGGCCTGCACCCCTGCAGAGCCTCTTGGCCTGGCCTGGACACTGCAGTTCACTGTGACTGTCCTTTCAAGTCCCTCCTTCAATGCCTAATGAGCTCTGCCCTGCTCCCCACCCTCACACTGTCTTGTCCCTCCTGTACTTCTTTTCTTCTCCTTGGTCCATCCTCCTAACACACAACCTATTGATTTTGTAAGTTATCTGTCTGCTTCCACTAGGATGAAGTTCCCCAAGAATGGAGAGTTTTATCTGTTCCTTTCACCCCATGTCCCTAGCACATAAACAGTGCCCAGCACATATTTGTGGAAGGGTCTTG
The DNA here is from genome assembly GCA_007922815.1 of Macrotus californicus. Classification (NCBI taxonomy): domain Eukaryota; kingdom Metazoa; phylum Chordata; class Mammalia; order Chiroptera; family Phyllostomidae; genus Macrotus; species Macrotus californicus. The sequence goes on from VMDR010004735.1 coordinate 45,712, forward strand.
CTTAGAAAATCCCTTTTGTAATGACAGTGCTGCATCATCATGAGTGTGGCCCAGAAGACAGCCCCACAGGATGCATTGGCCTGTATTCTGCCCCCAGGGTCCCTCTGGGTGGCCCTCATTTACTCTTCTTGGCTGCTTGGCCTCCAGACCTCATGTTGTGACCAACATCAGCCACTATCCCAGAGGCCAGAGGGACCATCTCTCAGTCCCGGTGCTCTCACTACTTACTCCCCATTGCTGTGGCCTCCTTGATTCCTAAGCCTCAGTCACCACCTCGCCAGACACAGGGCGGCCACTTCACCCACTCTTAGTTCTGTCTTCAGTGGAATGAATGCTGGTGCCTAGTGCACTGCCTATCATAGTCTAGGTATTCCCAAACCCATTCATCTCTTTGTTCTTCACATAGTTATTGAATATACCATGTACCCACCACTATTCTAAGCCAATGGGATATAATAACTGTGCTTCCACTCTAATGGAGAGGCAGATAATAAATAACCCAATAAATATATCCTATGTCTATAGAGATAAATAAAGCAGGGAAGGACAACAAGGAATTCTGGGTTTGGGGATGGGTGGAGAGTGTCTTCTCATGTGGGGTGGTCAGAGAAGCCTCCCTGAGTGAGTGACACTGTGGCAAGCCACATGGATTTCAAGGGAAGGACACCCCTAGAGGAGATAATGGTGAATGTAAAGGCCCTGAGGTACAGGTATGCTTGGTGTCTTCAAGGGACAGCAAGGAGTCCGGGAGCCTGGAGCTGAGTGAATGGGAAGACCGCAGTAGGGAGAGAGTGGTGTGGAAGAAGCACAAAAGGAAGAGCAAGGTTTCCCCAGGACCAGAACTGAAAGGGAACCTTCCAATGAGGAAACAATAGGAGGAGGAGGAGACCCAGAGGGAGAAGGAGGAAGAGAGGGCTGAGGGTCCCGGCAGTGGGTATGCAGGCCAGCCTCCCAGGAGGGCCACCAGCGGGCACTGAGTCCCCAGGAGACGTGACAGAAGTGGTTGTGTGGAGCTCCAGGCAGAGAGTGTCCCTGGGCCTGAAGGGGCCTTGACACTGGCTTCTTGCCAGTGGGTCCCAAACTGTGGTACAATGTCAGTGGGAACATCCCCGAAGTGACTGATCTTATGGTGGATGCTGGGAGCTCAAAACAGAATTTGAGTTCTGGAAAACAAAGTAGGTTATATTCCTTGCACATCCACAGTTATGGGCTGGGAGTCACACCGGCTGCATCATTCTATGAGCATTAAAACAAGAGAAACATGCTGTGCTTGCACCTCTGGTTTGTCTTTGCCCCTGGAGATTGGCATATTTTTCTTACAACAAAAATGGGAAACGTCACCTTACGTGGGAAGCTCGCTCTGCTGTTGCTTACCCTGAAAGGGGCCTCAGAGTGTGAAATTGCTGACTTCCCTATGAGACACAGACTCCAGTGGAATTACTGCCAAAAAGAAAAAAGAATCCCAGAAACACATTCATCCCGAGTATCAGAGCCAAGAAATTATTTATATCTCCCTGCAGAGCTGGCAGGAGACCATATTCCTGAAATTCAGGGCATCTGAGACCTTTCATGGTGCTACAGTAACATTGGGCAATAGCCACGGGCAGGGCCAACCTAGAAAGATCAAGTTGTTCAAAGAGGGTGTCTTTCATTTCTTTTTAAGGTACAGAAAGGCCCAAGTTAAGACCGATAATCTCCTTTCTCCTTTAGAAATTGCTCTAGCTAATCTATTTTAGCCTCAGCACAGGAAGCACTAGCTCTCACCTCACTTGGAGCTTGGGGTCACTGAGAGGAGCTTTATACAGTGAGCTATGTGTCTGAGGGACTCATGAGAGCATTTTGTCATATCCACTCACTCGGAGCTTTCATACAGCACCAGGACAGGTCCTGGCACAGGGCAGACTCAACATTTGCCCCTGGAAAAAACAGGGCAGCCAGGAAATTGAAGGACCCAGCTGTGTTTGGATTGCCTCCAGATTTTGGTTCTTTGAACTTTTCTAAATTGCAAAGTGTTGTGATAAGTGTGTCAATTGCTGTCAAGTCTTGGTCCCCTAACTCCCAGTGTTCTCACCATCTCCATGTTTTTTTTTTTCCTCTCTGGAAAGCAACGGGATCAAGCATAAAACAACTCTCCTGGTTTTCCCCTCAAAATGGACAGAATCAACAACCCCCATGTGGGAGAGGTGATGGCGAGACTGAGACGGACGACAACTGCCCTCAAGGGGCCAATCAGTACTGTTTCTTAGGTGTCAAAAGAAAGACCAGTCAGCTAATGGATCACACTGAATGTGTCTCTAGTTGTTGACATTGGATTCATCTCCTCTAGACACCAGCCTTCCAGAAGTGTCCCATCAATGCTCCCAACTCATACCCAAGCTAAGGAAAGGATGCAGGCCACTTTCACTCAGTGCATGCTTGACCCCAACCATAGGCTATAGGCATTGGAAAGAACCTGGATTCTGTCCCTGATGTGAAAAGGCTCATCTGAGGCATCATGGGGATTGCCATTATAGGATACATCATGTCTTAAGAGAGCCAGACAATGTTCTGATGTCAATTTGGATGAAAACCAGGAAACATTTTTGTATCTCAAGGAATCTGGGAGAAAGTGCAGATCATCATGTGACAAGCATCAGTGTCCAAAAAGGCCTTGACTCATTGGGATGGAGACCAGCTACTATTGAGATTTGTTCAAGATTGTGAGCACAGCATGATCAATCCTGCCTGGAGTTTCTGGGCCAAGTTGTAAAGAGGAGAGACTGAGGCAGTGAGCCAACCAAACAGAACATGTAAGAAATTTGAAGACCCCTACTGGGGAAATAATTAAAGACATGACAGGAGAAAAGGGACAAGAATTGGTCAGTGATTAGACATGAGGAAGAGAGGAAGCAACCAGAGAGAATGTGAAGGTTTTCAATCTAAATGATGAAATGGGGGCTGCAATCACAACAGAAAATACAAGAAACACTTCAGAATTTGGGGGAGTGCAATTGCATTTTGACACTTCAAGCTCAAAAGGCCTACAGGATATCCACGTGGAGATGAATCTAGTATTTAGAGGTCAGGGGTCAAGAAGTAGATTTTAAATCATGGCCAAAGCCATAGAAAGGAAAGACCATACTTAAGGAGAGAATGTGGTAAAGGAGAAGCCCAAGGAGAGCATGTCAGTGGAAAGAAGAGGAAGAAGGGAAACAGAGGAGCTGTTAGAGTAGGAGAAACAGAGGTACCATTGCAAAAGTCGAGAAAGACAAGCAGTAAACATCACAGAGTTTGATACAACGAAGACTCCAAATAGGGAAAGGATTTGCCTCTTAGGGGTTATTGCATTAGGTCCAATGAGAGATAGCGAAGTTGTAAAGCCTGGCAGTAATAATGTCAGGGCACATGGCAGAGAACCAAGGATAGGCTGTTGAGTCCTGAAGGTGCAGGGCAAGGGGGCACGTTCCCCTTCAGGCCCCAGCTCCAGCTGTTCCTCTGTCTGGGCTGCCCTCTCTTTCAGGTTTCCCTGTGGTTTCCTTGGCTCATTGCTCATTCCCATGCTTCCTTCAGGTCTTGGGTTTTTGTCATTGTTGTTTGTTTGTTTTTCAATTACATTTTATATTCAATAGTATTTTGTATTAGTTTCAGGTACATAGCATAGTGGTTAGATGATCATATACCTTACAAAGTGCTCCCCTTGACACTGCAGTATCTACCTAACAGCATACATAATTAGTACAATTTATTGACTATACTCTCCATGCTGTACTTTATATCTCCATGACTACAAATTTGCACTACTTAATCCCTTCACCTTTTTCACCCAGCCCCCCAACTCCCTTCCCCTCTGACAACCATTACTTTGTTCACTGTATTTATGAGTCTGTTTTTATTTTGTTTGTTCATTTATTTTGTTCTTTAGATTCCACAGATAAGTGAAGTCTTATGGTATTTGTCTCTCTCTGGCTTATTCACTTAGCATAATATCCTCTAGGTCCATCCACATTGTCACAATGGTACAAGTTTCTTCTTTTTTATGGCTGAGTAATAGTCCATTGTATATACGTACTACCACATTTTTTACCCACTCAAAAGCACTTGGAATGTGTTTATATCTTGGCAATTGTAAGTCATGCTGCAATGAACTTAGGGGTGCTCATGTTCTTTCAAATTAGGGTTTGGCTTCAGGTTGTAGTTTGAATGTCACCTTCTCAGTAAGGCCTACCTTAACAGCCTTACTTAGTACTGGAACCAACAGCCCTTCCCCCATTCCCACTCACACACACATACGTCCTTGTCATAACTTTCTCTTTTAGCACTTATACCTTTAACATACTACATTATTTGCATATTTATAGTGTTTATTATTTATTGTCAATCTCTCCCTACTCAGACAAATACTCTTTGAGGGTACATTGAAGGATTCCCTGTGCTCAGAACAATGTTTGGCCCACAGCGGTCTTTCTATAGTATTTGTTGTGTGAATGAACATAGCTGACTGTAGTGTAAGACAGAGGGTGCTAATGCCTAAAACACAGACATAAATAAAGCACTGTGGGATCCCAGAAGAGAAAAAAATAGCTCAGATTCTGAGGATTGGCAAAGACTTTGTGAGGAGCAAAATCTGAGTTGGCTCTCGGAGACTGACAAGATTTTGCGTTAGAAGTGACGACTGAGTGGGTGTGCAGGTGGAGAGAACTGTGATGGGCTCCTGGGGGGACCTGCTTCACACATGCAGGAAAAGCAGGCCACCCCATGGCCTGGAACATGGTGTTTAAGAGGAGGGCTTATGGGGTGGGGGGGTGCAGAGTGCAGGTTGTTGAAGGCCATATGTTATGTTGCATATGTCCACTGGATGTCAAGGTGGACACATGAGTAGGTAGTTGGATGTGAGAGTCTGGAGTTTGAGAGTAATATCTGTCCTAGAGACATAAATTTGGGGATCATCAGCATATTGGGAATATTTACAGCCTAGAGACTGAAGGAAAGGAGTGTAGACAGAGAAGGGGACAAAGGATGGAAACCAGGAGTGCTCCAAGGGTAAAAGGTCAAGGAGAAAGGAAGGAACCAGCAAAGAAGACTGAACAGGAGTGCCAGTAAAGCTGAAGGAAAGTCAAGTGTGGTGTCCAGGAAGGCAAGTGGATCAACTAGATCAAATGAATCTGATGGGTCATTGAGAAATGAAGCAGGTTAAAGTGTGCTGGTGTGGGAGGGACAGCAGGGTGACGAGAGTGAATCACAAAGAGGAAGGACAATTGGCCTGACCATTCAAGATGGTCCGGCAAGTAGGACAGAGGAGCTCGGAAGGATGAGCTGAATAAAGGCTGTTCAGCATGGGACAGCTTGGTGGAGCTGGGGGAAAGAAGAAAGCCCGGTCAAAGTGGGATGATTCTCTTAAGAAGTTTTGCTGCAAAGAAATAGCATATGAGCTGGCAGTACCAGTGGGATATAGGGAAGGATTTTGGTTGGTTGGTTACTATGGGAGAAATGGCATTTTTATTAGTTAATGGGAAGGGTCCAGTGGAGAATGAAAGGCTGGTGGACAAAGAAGGGAGAGTTGTAGAAAGGACGTCCCTGAGTATGTGAGACAGGACAGGACCTGGTACGTAAGTGGAGGGCACAGAAAGTTCATCTTGAGCAGCAAGTGAGAAGGCAGCGAATACGGTGCAGATGCCCGTAGGGGTGGAATGGGGTGGGTGTTGGTGGAAGTTCTTCCCCAACTGCTTCAATTTCTCAGTAAGGTGAAAAAACAAGGTCAGTAGCTGAGGTGAGGGTGTAGGGGTGGTTAGGGATTTGAGGAAAGAGGAGAAAGAATGAAATTGTAGACTTGAAATGGGGGTGTGAGTGTACCTGAGATAGGCAGATGGGGCTCAGGACCTACGGCTTTGTGACCAGGAGTTCAGAGTGAGCTCTGTCGGTGTGGTTATATGTCTGTCTCTCCAGCTGTACTTACATCTCTCTCCTTCACTTCCTTTGTTTTTTCTCCTCAAAGGAACTTTAGAATAGAGCCTTGTTTGAAAACAAAAGTTTGGATTTGTTCCCAAACAAATACAAAAGAGTTGGAGAGGAAATCTAAAAATCCCATGGAACATGGTTCCTTGCCAGCCTGTTTTCCTGAAAAGCTCTTTTTCCTTAGCTTTACACAGACATCTGTCCTTCACCAAGGTCTAAACGTTAATCCAAATTCTTGGCATCTTATGTTTGGACAAACAGTCTCCTCTTTGGTGTACCCTTAAAATGTGCTCCTCCCTCCAACAATCGAAAAAGCAGGGATGAAGTCATATTTTTTCCTGATTTTAATCATGTTGCTTTCCTTCTGAAGTGTCTAGCATCCTTCAGTCCATTCCCCGATTTGAATCATGCTCTGTCCTGTTGTTTCCCAGACCATCCTGAATGGTCAGGACAACTGTCCTTCCTCTCTGTGACTCACTCCTGTCACTCTCCTGTTCTTTCTTCCGGCCAGGCACACTTCAGCATTTTTCACTTCCCGATCCAGGTTAAACTCCCTTCCTCACCGCAGTGCTGGGTGAGGATTCAGCTTTATGAAGATAGCTCTAATCGGTAGCTGCTCATAAGTTTTGAGTAATGAGGAATGTCATCCATGAAACGTTCATAGTCACCCCATGAACCTACAGGGTGCCTGGGCCCTCATAGGAGTGGGCGTAATTCTCCACTTCAGTGTAGCACACGTGCAGGCATTACACTCCTGGACGGTGGCTGCTGCATCTGTAATGAAGGTGGAAGAGGACCAAAGCAGCTGTAGGGGTACTGCAGTTCTAGGGCCCAGTCCAGTTAAGTTTATCATTATCTGATGAGCGCGGGGGGAAGAGGCAAGGCCTCAGCTCCTCTTAGTCTGACCCCCGAGCTCCGCGCTGTGCCTTGTGAAGACACTTGGAAACTCGGCTGCTGCCATCGTAGCCATCACTTCCTTTTCTTTAAGTGTACTTTATTGATTATGTTATTATAGTTGTCCCATCCTTTTTTCTCCCCTTTCTCCCCCTCTGCCCGGTACCCCATTCCCACCAGCATTCCCCACCCCTCTTAATTTATATCCATGGGTCATACATATAAGTTCTTAGGCTTCTCAATTTCCTATACTATTCTTAACCTTCCCCCGTCTGTTTCATACCGACCATTTATGCTTCTTATTCCTTGTACACTTTCCCCCACTCTCCCTCTTTTCTCTCCCCTCTGATAACCCTCCATGTGATCTGCATTTCTGTGATTCTGTTCCTGTTCTAGTTGTTTGCTTAGTTTGTTTGTTTGTTTGTTTGTTTGTTTGTTTAGGCTCAGTTGTTGATAGTTGTGTGTCTGTTGTCATTTTACTGTTCATAGTTTTGATCTTAGATAAATCTCTTTAACATTTCATATAATAAGGGTTTGGCAATGATGAATTCCTTTAACTTTCCTTTAATCTCCATATTTTACTCATCTTCTCTGCAAGGCCTGAAGCACATGACAAGCTTAACAAGTGTTTTCTAATTGGGACCAAGGTCTTCAGTCTTTAAGGAAAGTGTGTGGAGGACACTCTGGCAGACACAGGCGAAGAGCTGAGGAGATCCTGAGTAAGCTAAAAGGCAAAGCAGGGGCCCTTCTGAGATCCTCTGTTCTCTCCTAGTCCTTCTCTGTTATTATGACAGACTTAGTTACAATAAAGTTCTATTTCTTTTTCTCAGACAGAACAAAAGTCAAATATTAAATATGAAAATAAAGTCCGCACAGAACTGAAATAGAAGATACAGTCCTCAGCAGGGCATAGATGACTCTCATTAGCAAATCTTTCTTTCTTGGTCCTCTTTTTCTCTCTCATTCAAAGATGTCCTTCATTCCAAGCATGTTAGTTTCTGCAAAGAATTGTCCTTTCTGTCCTTGGGCCCACCGCACCTACTTGTCCTCCAGCTCAAAAGTCACTCTCCTGGGGAGGCTTTGCTGTCTGTCCCTTTGTCTGCAGGGGTGGTACCCCGCCACCTTCACTGTGTCCCTTTGCATCCAATGTATCCCTCTGTCTAGTAGTTATGTCTTGTGTGGTAAAGTTTAGTTAGCTTGCCTATCTCCCCCAATAGGGTGTAAATATTATGAGAAAGTATTTAAGTCTATATTTTAGAGCTCATTTCATGAAGAAGTGGTATACAAGATAGGAACATCATTTTTACACATAACAGAACAGGAAAGTCTTTCATTTAGGAAACAAAGCCAATCTCCTTTTGGTCTCTTACTGATGTATTTTAACAGAATGCTTAAAAATTTAAGTTTTCTTCCAAGAAATCCTCTTGGGTAGGTTGATATCATAGCCCTTGGTAAAAAAATTATTTTTTCTTTGTTATTAGTTTATTTTATGTTCAAAGAGGGAAATCTCTTATCCTAAGATAGCAGACAAATTAGCAATAGGTCAAGCTGGGATAAAAGATACCGATTTTTTTTTTGCCCTGGCTGGTGTGGCTTAGATGATTGAGTGCCAGCCTTTGAACCAAAGGATCGCTGGTTCAGTTCCCAGTCTAGGGCACATGCCTGGGTTGCAGGCCAGGTCCCCACTCGGGGACGCACAAGAGGCACCAATACATTGATGTTTCTCTCCCTCTCTTTCTCTCTCCCTTCCCCTCTCTAAAATTAAATAAATAAAATCTTTAGAAAAATAAAAATAAAAAATACTGATTTTTAAGGTATTTATTTTTCTAGTAAGAACATAGCTATTGAATGTCTTCTGGGACCCAAGAGCTCTACTAGGAAGATACATTCATCACTCATCAAACTCATTTCTCTTGCCTTCCTGTTTTATTTTTATGTCTAAAATTTTAAAGTCTGAGGCATACCTCAGACTGTGTCTGCAGTCATGTGAAAGTCGTATTGTACAAGCAGCTGTACCTTAAAGGTAATGACAGAATGAGCTCCAAACATGACGGTTAGTTTACAGTGTCCTCCCACAAAGGCGCACAGACCTCAGGAAGGGCGCTCCCTGGAACATTCAGTCCCTGTGACTAGCCATCATTGTGCTTGCCAGAACCTCACCCTCTTGGGATGTTATGATAAACACCATGTTGGTGCTAATATTGCTCTCAGTGATTAGGTCTGGGTATGAGGGGTGGTGAGCTGAAATGGAGGTAAAATGCAAAACTTATGCTCTGCTGAGCTAGAAACCAGTAAGGAACCGAGCCAGCAATTCTTAAGGGAGGTTTTAGGGTGACATGAGGACCCGTCGCCCCTCCGTCCCCACAAGCACACACCTGCCCAGCCTGCGGGGGTTCTAATGGGCTATAAGTACTGTCTCAAATAAGTCTTCTGTTAGGAGTATCTGAAAGGCAAACAGGAGAAAATCAACGAAGAGAAAACCAGTCTCCGTGTCAGAAGAACAGTATCGTGAGCCTCACTGCTAGTCTCTTGGGACAGCCCTCTAGCAGAGGAAGGGGCCCTAGAGAATGACATCATCAACAAACAGTCCCACTGATGGATTGGACTGGTATGTGGCCAATACCACTGGCTCAATCCCAGATGAGCCCCTCAGCAAGGGAAGGGTGACATGGTGCATGGCCCAAGTCAGTAAATATTCGCACTGTTGTGGACTGAATGTTTGTCTACCTCCCTCCCCAACTCATATGTTGAAGCCCTAACCCCCAATAGGATAGTATTTGAAGATGGGGCCTCTGAAAGATGAGTAGGGTTAGGTAAAGTCATGAGGTTAGAGCTTTCATTACAGGACGAATGTCCTTAGAGGAGACATCAGAGAGTTTGCTTTTTCTCCATGGACGTGCACCAAGGAAAGTCCAAGTGAGGACACAGCAAGAAGGTGGCAGTCTGCAAGCCAGGATAAGAGCCCTCACCAGAAACAGAATTTGCCAGCACCTTGGACTTGCAGGCTCCAGAATTACAGGGAAATTAATATCTGTTATTTAAGTGCCCCAGGCTTGGTATTTTGTTATGGCAGCCTAAGCAAACACATTAACATTCGCCAGACTGTGTTTGCCCTGTGACGAGGTGTCCTGTGTGTCCAATCCCTGACTCCATGCCCAAAGTAAAGGAACCCTCACACACACATCTCTAAGCTGGGGAGTGGTGGGACAGAACAAGGTCCTTCTGACTTTCTGGGACCACAGTGTCTTCAGAACCTTTACTGATTTGGGGTGCTCTCCATTTAGTCCTCCCCTGCAGAGTTCATCTAATCATGATAATAATGGAAACCAGAATTTATAGAGCTTTTTCTATGTGCCAGACAAGTCCTCAACAAGTAGTATCTCATGAAACCCTCCCCAACTATCCAGTGGGGTAGGCACTACTTTTACTTACCAATTTTACAGACCAGAAAACTGGGGTATAAACAATTCAGACGACTTGCCTGGAATCCTAGTGAGATTTGACTTTAGAGTCTACATTTTTAATTCTTTATTTATCTTTCTAAAAAGTAGTGGAAAATCATGCCTTGTGCTATGGGTTAAGCTTATAGTGGAGGACAGAACAAATGCGGTCCTGTCCTCCCAGTCTGGTGACAGCCACTAGAAAGTCATGATCTCTAGTCATAGTCTGTGATATGTGCAATAAAACAAATGGACAGGACCGGCAGGGGCAAAAATAAGGCCATTAGAAAAGAGTTGTCAAAAGAGGTGAGATTTAAACTGAGACCTGAAGGGAAAAGTGTGGGTGGAAGTGGGGATGGTGTTGCAGATGGAGGGGACAGCACGTGCAAATGCCCTGAAATAGGAACAGCCAGACAAGTCTGAGGAGCTGAGTGAGATCAGAGAGGCAGGTGCTGGAGAGCCAGGGAAGGAGCTGAATGGAGGGCTTTGAGACCATGGTGAGAGGCCACGGTGAGGGGACAGAAGCCATGAGGGCTGCTGAGCCTGTTCGTGTGCTCACACATATCGAGATTAAAAGAGGAAGGGGCTGGGTGTGAGGCGCCCCTGCCGTGTTGGTGCCATGTCATGCCCTTATCTACGACATGTCTTCTCGTGGCCCAGAAGGCAAGGCTTAGCTCTATTTTCCAGATGAGACACCTGAGACTGAGAATGAAGGCATGACTTTCCCAAGTCCTCTAAGATAAGTAAAGAGACTGAGATCTGAGTCTATCACCCTCTCCTGCCTTTCCCAGGGTCCCTGAGCTGCCCTAGGAGAAGACCAGCTCCCAACTGAGGGGTCCTTGCTTTGCTGGGCACATGTGCATTCTCCCAGGGGTGTCTTCTTTTCTCATCAAAGTGACCTTCCTTAAAAGCAATGATTATGCAATCTATCATCTTCAAGAAGCTCTGAAATGTCTTGAGTGGAAGGCAATCAATACCCCATAACTCAACATGCACCTCCCTTGCTGGGTCAGGATGTACAGCCAGGTCCCCTATGACCAGGTAAAGGCCTGGACACCACCAGGGCCTCCTGAGTAGGTAGCAGGTCTGGGACAGGACTGGGAGAAGCAGACCAGGCAGGGGGTGCTGGTAGGGCCCTAGAGGGCTCTGGGAAAGGGTGGGCAAGCCTGGTTGCTTCCACCTCACTCTGTTCTAGGAGAACCTGCATGATGACAGGTTTTCTTTACAACCCCTTCCATCAACTTTTCTCTATATTTCTCAGTAAACAAAATAATTGGTATTGGTTTGGCGAAAAAGCCCATCT